>CVMT01000002.1:1272778-1306576 GCA_000985935.1 Talaromyces islandicus | reverse complement strand
TTAATAAATGAGTGAATGAATAAACCACAATCATCACTGGGATCCCTGTTACTCCCCCCGCCTTTGCCTTCTTCACAGGAACATGCAGCAGGGCGTCTAGGCCAATAAATACCGCATAGTTACATTAGTGGTCTGCTGCAGCTGCACCCCGGCCAAGCCGGACGACGTCGCCGAGCACTTCTGTGAGACTTTGATGCGAGATAATGGGGATACGTTTGGATATCGCGTTGCTAAGCTACGGACAAGGACTACGGACAAGGACAGTTTGTATAGACACGATGCTAGGATATGAGGCTACAGGGAGGCGTGGAGGCGGGATTCTTGCGGGAAAAAAACCCCCCCCTTCTACAGCTTGAATAACTTGAACAGGCCAGCAACCGCTTCAACCAGCTCGTCGACCCCTCGTTGTAGCTCAAACTGTATACGGAACATTCGAAGAAAAGAAGAAAAGAAGTCGCGTGCACTGACAGCACACATGTGGCAGCTAGTGCCAGAGCATGCTTTCGGGGCGCATGCATGGAAGAATCCCCGGCGCTCTTCTAGAACAAAGGCTGCCCTGAAGCTGAGTTGCACTGCACATCCGTGTCCAGTGTCCAGACAGGCTGGGGGGAAATCGATATCGATGATCGGGCTGGACTGTGGTCGATTGGTCGGGGAGTCGCCGTTTGCAACTCACTCAGCCCGGTGGCGGGGCTCAAGTCAAGGTGTCATTGCTCTTTTCCTTCCCTTTCTTTCTGGATGATCCACCGAGGAGATATGCGATGTGAGTGGTCAAAGTGGCACGGAAAGGTCACGAAAAGAACAGGGAAGCGACCGAGGAAGAGAAAGAAGAGAGAGCGAAGGTCACGGGGAGTTCTTTGGTCGCCTTACGTCACAGGGCCCAAGCTCCCGCCATGTCAAACTTTGGTATTCAACACTATCTCTCCTCGTAAATCCACTTCCCAGAGTCCTCAGCGAAACACGGATTGAACTTGTACGACAATCAAACTCTAGGGAAAATAGGCAGAAAGGGCATAATAACGGTCAAGCCCGAGGATTTCCGGCCGCCCCTTCGTTCTCTGGCACCGAATTAAGCAGCTAAAATGTGTCGCGAAAGCCCAGATTGTGAAAAAAAAAACAGAAAACGGATATACATATAGTACCCTCCCTACAAATGTACGAGACTGAAAAACTGCCTCCATTACGCCTACTGCGCCACTGATCTACCTCCGAGGAATAAGATAATGGAGACTTCCCCAAGTCCCCGAAAATCCTCCCCCATCCTTCGTCTAGCAGAGATTAGTTCTAGTTCTATTCCTACTAACTTATGCCACATTACCTCTAGGGCATGTATATGTAAGGGATGTAGAAGACAGATACCTCTAAGTAAGTTTAGTGGCGCTTAACCGAGTGTAGAATTATATACCTTACCTACTAGATGCGTGTGGCGGGGCGACGGTGCGTGGCATTACCCCGCTGAGCGGTGAATCTTCCCCGGTTCGCTTGCGTCGAAGCTGCTCGAAAATCATTCCTTGGCTATACAGACACCCCCGACTCGTTATCTACTGTCCTTTTGACGTGCGAGACGCCGCTATTCCTTGTTGTTTGTATTCCTTGGATTCCAGCTGAGCTTTTGGACCTAGCGCTGACTTGCATTTGCATTGCGTTTGTTGCTTTTCTTACCTCTCACGAGCTGTTGCGACCACCAGTTTTTCCAGGCCAAAAAAAAAAAAGAGATCAAGCTTGTTCTCCAGCTTTACCGTGCATTCTACCATAATAATGACCAGCTTTGTATTTCGATGGTACGTCGCATCCACACTCTCTACGTCTCCGCGAGATCAAACGAGGCTTGCCGGCGAGGTCGGACAATGGCGGCTTGATCGCCAATCTGTCGCAATAGTGACCACAAGCCAGCCCACCGACTTTGTGCCTTTAATACCGCTTAGCGTTTGCAATCGTATCTGATGACCCATGCTAACGAGGATGCCGACTGCAGGCCGTACAAGGCGAACGAGGTGTTCGTGACCGGTACGTTTGACGACTGGGGGAGGACGGTTCGGCTGGAGAAAAAGGGAGATATTTTCGAAAAGGAGGTTCAGCTGCCTGCTACCCCAACGGGCAAAATTGAGTACAAGGTAGGCGGGAATGTTTGAGCTGTTCCGTTTCTCGTTCAGTTGTGTCCGGTCTTGCCCTCGCGCTTTTGACTTTGCTAGCATTTGCTAGTATTCGAACGGCCTCTTTTAGCTGCGTCCCCAGGCATCCGTCTTTGTTGCTGCTACCCCTCACTCCTCTCTCTCTCTCAAGTTCCCCTCCCGCTGGACGCAAGGGGTCTGTTCCTTGTATTATTCGTTCCTTGTCCAACGTCGTGATTGTTGGTGCCTGCGCGGCATATGCGGCGTCATAAAGCCTGTGACGTCACATACGCCGCCTTGAGTCAAGCACATCAGCCGTCGTCCCGCGCCATTATCTGAATTAATCTTTATTCTTTTTTCTCTCTTAAACTGCTTCAGCTTCCACTTCTTTTTTAAGTCTTCATTTCATCACTCCCCGCTGACCCTAGAATCAACTATAGTTTGTTGTTGACGGCGAGTGGGTCACTGATAAGAACGTCCGCGAAGAAAACGACGGGCATAACAATATCAACAACGTCCTTTTCCCCGAAGACCTGAAAACGGCAGACAAAAGCGCTTTTGAATCGATTACTGGAGGAAATACCGCTGCTGCAGTCATGGCCGGAGTTACTCCTGAATCGACTACTGCCGGTTTGGCCGCCCAGGTCCCCAAGGAGAAAACCGTCTCTCCTCCTGGAGGCTTCCCCGAGACGCCTGCAACCGAGGTTGACGAACTGGCTGTCAACCCGATTCCCGCCTCTGCGGGAATTGGCAATCCCATTGCATTGAACCCAGGCGAGCCTGTTCCCCATCCCAGCACCCTGCACAGCAACACCGTCGCGTCGACCGTCCGTACAGACAAAGAGGGCTACGAAGCAGATGCTAGCAACCCTGTGGTCCCTGGAGGCCAAGGGGCCAAGACAGAAGATGTTCTGTCAGTCCCTCCTGTGCCTCAGGGTGAGCTAATCCCCGAGTCCAGCCTCCCGCAAAACCCCCCGGCTACATCCGACCCTGGAGTTACCATTCAGTCTGCACATCCGACTTCGACCACTGCCGCTCTTGCTGGGCAAGTCCCGCTGGAGCCGAAGAGAAACGCAGAGGCTGTGAGCGAAGTCCCTGGGGTGGTGAAGCAATCTATTTCCCTAGCGCACGACTCTCCTGAAGCCGCTGCCAATGCAGAGGCCGTGGGAGAGAAGGCAGCTGTCGAAAAGGAACTTCAGGACAAGGTCGAGACAACCGACGGGCCAGCTATCCTTCCTGCTGATCAGGTTCCTGGTGTTGTCAAGCAGTCGCTGGACGAAGTGCACAAGGACCCCGAGGCTGCCGCCAACACTGCGGCAGTCGAGGAGAAGAAGCAATTCGAAGAAGAATTGCAGAACAAGGTGGCAACCACCAACGAGGCAGGTGAACCTGCTCCAACAACCACAGCTGCAGCAACAGCAACAGCACCTGGTGTTGCTGCTACCAGCCAGCCCGCGGTAGACTCGGCGAACATCTCGCCACGAACCACCTCACCCGTGCCGAAAACCCAGACACAAACCCAACCTACCGTCACAACCGGTGTCGCTGGAGGACCGACGGCAGAAACCTCGCAGCCCATTGGTAGCGCGACGCAGGAAGACAGCAAGGACAAGAGGAAGAAGAGCCGGGCCAGTGGATTCTTCCAAAGGCTCAAGGAGAAGCTCAAGTAGTTTCTTTTTCCCCTTTCCCCTGGCTGCGAGACATGTTGTGAACGAACTTACGAGACAGCGGACGACTTTGTCGCATGGTGTTGATAATTGCAAGCGACGCTATTGCTTAAACAGGCGACAGTGTCTTGCTGATACCATGGTTCTCTATTTTTCTCTATTTTTCTCTATTTTTCTAATTCTTTTCTTTTCTTTTTTTTTTTCTTCTTCTTCTTTTCTCTTTCTATTTGCTTGTGATTACTTTTTCTTCTATTTGATAATGATCTTCCATTAATTTGTAGCTAGCTTTATCACCCATCGAGTTGGACTGG
This sequence comes from Talaromyces islandicus, assembly GCA_000985935.1. Taxonomy (NCBI): domain Eukaryota; kingdom Fungi; phylum Ascomycota; class Eurotiomycetes; order Eurotiales; family Trichocomaceae; genus Talaromyces; species Talaromyces islandicus. Next base: position 1,302,487 of record CVMT01000002.1, on the reverse strand, counting down.
TATCTTGAAAAAGCCATTGATTAGAAATGACGAATTGAAAAAACAAAAACAATACAGTGCCCTCCTCGAGTAGACCTCTTTCCTTTCGACAGTTTGATACTGGAGGTATCAAATCGGTATCGCATTGCTGATTTTGCCGTTTATTTTGACAGGGAAAGCTAGCACGCTGCGATATATTATTATTACTATTCAAAATGTAAAAGAAGAAAACAAGGGAGAAAGGGTACATACTCTTTTCCCCTTTGTGTTGAGTTGCATCCACAGAATATCGAAGCTGGCCAGCAGAAGATCTGTTGTAGTCTGTCAGTATTGTTTCGTTTGAAACGTTATATGTATATATATATATATATTGATTAATTGATAAATCGACATACCCCAGCTACAACACATGTAACAAAACCTAAGCACCACATTAGCTGAAACCCCTCCCCCAAACAAATAGAAGCAAAAATACACACCCAGCGTCGGCCCAAAGACCTTGCAATGACACGGATTCTGATCAGTGCCGCATTGGAAGCAGATGGGGAAGATGGGTAGAAAGACCATTTTTTCCCGCTGAAGTCACTGAATAGTGTTTGTTGGAGGATTTTTTTGGTTGTTATTTACTAGTAATGTGTGGAAAAACACAGCATTCGCAGGAATGTACGTGCCCAAAATACATTCCCCGGATAGCAATGTTGATATGTATGTACATCATTGAGTTGCACAAGCCGGTTCAGGGTGTGTTAGTCATCATGACGATATTGATCGTCGTCGTCAGTGTTAGGGGCACGCACTCGTTTGCAGCAGTCTCCATAATAACTAACTAGTATATCCCCGCTTTGCGCGGTCGAGTGGTGATGTATGCATTATTTGAGGAAATTGTATTTCGAGATCCTTGGCCCACTAATTAATTGCTAAGTTCCGAGTAACTAAAGTGGCGCGTTACATGTGAAAAGCACAATAGTACATTAGTACTACGTACTACGTAGTACGAGTGTGGCGTATTAGTAGGGCTCAAGGTCAGGGGGCTCAGCTAAGCCCAAAGCGGAGGTCGTCAGCCCCTCTTGTTTCATCCAGATCGCGTGCCTGTTGTTCTTTTGACAAAAAACCACCTCTACCATCGAGTTATCAGTATCGCGCAGCATCAATATCGCTCGCTAGTTCATTGCTAGCTACGGCCAGATTTGTTATCGCTTTTCATCGCCCGGTTTCTAGACTGCAAACTTGTTTATTATTGCATGCGCTCGGCCGCGACCTTTTTTTTTACCCTGTGAAAACAATCGCTTTCCGACTCCAAAACCATGGCCAAAAACTCTCTCTTCCCAATTATCGTCCTCTTCACGGTCATCGGCATCCTCGCTTTGATCGGCTACGTCGTGTACAGCATCGTGCAGGACATTAGCAACAAGACCAAGGCGAATATGGAGAAGAAGCACATTCAGTTCTCCAAGGACGGGATGAAGGTGTCTATGAAGGAGGTTAACGATGAGGACTACAAGGACCAGACTCAGAGGTGCTACCCACTGCGCTCTTTTTTTCTTTTCTTTTTTTGCTTTTCTTTTTGCTTAAAGTCTGGTACTGACAATGTTAGTGTGTTGGTCAATGTGTGGAATCACTCCTCGTTCCCCGGATACAAGAGCAGGCTATGGGATAACGGTGCTACGCCAGAGGCGGACAAGAAGGTGAAAAAGCGGTAAGACGACTTGGAGCGACTGCTATGAGGTACCTTGTGTGCTAGGAATAATCGAACTAACTTGTGTCTCTGTAGTCACGCATAAAACATGTCTCATTTCTAGTCTCTCATTGCCCGACGACCTATTCAACATCCCGGGAGGTGTGCGATGCGGCACGAAACGGGACTATTATATAATTATCGAATCTGTAAACCGACATTTACCACTGGTCAGTGTGGTTGCGCTCTCCCCCCCCCCTGTCTTTCTCGATTCCCCGATGGATTCTTCTGGCGTTGTTCTACGGAACTTTGCTTTTCTGGGCTGCTGGGCTTCATGTTGATACGTATTGATCGACGTTTCACCGACTTTGATGTGCATATTTCGTTTCCTTTGCTTTTTATTTACAGTAGCAGCTTGGTTGAGTTTCGGCTCCGTATATATTTCCATGTTAGTACTTCTTTTCGGGCTTTATCGAATGAATCAATTGATTCAAGGCAGCGTCGGTATTCCGTTTCATATCCTCGTAATCCATGGTATAATAGCCTGTCTGTTGAAAGTCAATGGGAATCCCGTTATTCCTTCTAGAATAACGCGGATAAATCGATCGATTCAATAACGACAGAAAAAAACCCGACGTTGATTGGTCACGGGCGGAAGTTGCCGAGCGGGGCACATCAATCCACTACTATTGGTTCTTAAAGTGACCCACATTCTTGTACAGGCCTAGCGCTAATAGTATCGCATTGCACCAATCAGCAGCGGCCCTGGACGCAACGTGCACACCAGCTGCAGTCACGTTTGGGTGTCGATAGGCTCACAACTTACCAAAGGACCAAGCTTACTACATACTACTTGTTTAGCTGCTGCTCGTAATTGCAAATGATGTACACCTGATTGGCCGCGATTCAGCAATGAGCTCCAACAAGCTCTGGCGAAAGCCCCAGCAGGTGTTGTCGCTGTTGGTGTGCTGCGGGGACGACTCGTTGACTCTTGTGCCTGCTGTGGTGGACAATGCTGTGCGACTCTGGGAATTAAATTAAATCGAAAAAGTAACGAGACTTTTGTTACTTTATTAACCGGTCCCCCGTTCCTTTTTTTTTTTTTTTTTCCCTTATCTCTGCAAGAGAACGTTTGAACATTGAAGCAAGGTTGGACCTCCGTCGATATAACCACTTCACTGCGTTTCGCGATAACCATGTCGTTCTCCTCCGTCAAGAAACTGCTGGCCCAGTACTCGCCCATCTCGGATATTGAGAGCCCATCTTTTTCAGACGCGGAAAAGGACAGCCAGCTTCCTCTAAGCAGGGATGTCGAGGCACCAGGTTCGGCCCTGGACGATAACAGCAATGGCAACAGCAACACGCAGCAGCAGAAAAAGAGCTTTGTCGACGCGCGTGTGATATCCGATGCGATCATCGGCTTGTCGGATGGCATGACTGTGCCCTTTGCTCTTACTGCTGGGCTGTCGACGCTCGAGGATACACGCGTTGTTGTCTTTGGCGGGTTGGCCGAGTTGATTGCTGGAGCGATTTCGATGGGATTGGGGGGTTATCTTGGAGCGAAGAGCGAAGAGTGCGTTTCTTTTTTCTTTCTTTCTTTCTTTCTTTCTTTCTTTTTTTTTTTTAAAGAATTACAAAAAAAGGATGATATAAAAGAAAAAGTTGCTAACAGAAACAGAGAATCATACCGGGCAACACTCAAAAAGACATGCCAACAAACTGCCACAAACCCAGAATTGACCTCGACCCTCATCTCCGACATCTTTGCGCCTTATGAGCTTCCCGACCAGCTAGTCTCAGAGCTAACTACCCACCTATCCGACTCTCCAAACTTGCCCTCATTCCTAATGAACTTTCATCACACGCTCCCCGAACCCTCTGGATCACGGGCCGTTACCTGCGCCCTCACGATTGCACTGGGCTACTTTATCGGCGGGTTCGTACCGCTGATCCCATATTTCTTTGTGGGGCCCGATGATGCGTTTATTGCATTGGCGTGGTCTGCGGCGACCATGGTGGTTGCGTTGTTTGTGTTTGGATATTCCAAGACGTGTTTTGTGTCGGGATGGAAAAGTCGTGCGGATATTCTAAGGGGGTTGTTTGGCGGTGTGCAGATGGTTATTGTGGGCGGTGCGGCGGCGGGCGCGGCCATGGGGCTGGTCAAGGTGTTTCAGCTGCTTGCGTCGAGGTGAATGGTACATGGTATGGTGTATAGATAGGTAGGAGGAGGGTTTTGTGTATGTATATATATGACATTTTTGAGGCGTTATTATCGGTGTTGTTGGTTAGGATGGGTTCAAAAGGTGTGTTTTTATGGGTCTGTATTATTTCAATTGCATTCAATCACTTGATTTGTTTAAATAATTCAGCCATCTTCTCATAGACAGGTCTAACATGATGTACATGTAGTCCGGTCGGGTTGTGGACATACTTCCTAAATAGGAAATTTGGCACCATGTACCATCTGCACAATTTCGTATATACACTCAATTGAGAAATAAACATCTACGTAGGAGAGATATGAACCACCGCCGGATATCAGCTGATATGTACTTGTTGAATGGAGCGCACGTAAGCCATGACGACGTCCAAGTATCAAGTGACTAGAAACATCAAATGAACCACAGTTATTTGAACTACTATATATATATGTATAAATATATAAATAGACATATATACGTGTATATATGAATGTAGTTGTTGTGTCGTGACATCATATAATGATGTCAACACCAGCACCGCCATCTTGCCAAGTTCAAAACGTTGCCGTTGAAGTCATCTGCATCATGCATCTGTAAGGGGCGCTGCCCCTTGTGGGTTATTTACTGTATGTATGTATTGACTTGGCAAATCTACATGACAGCCTGTAATAAAAATAAATACGTATTATTATTTTTCTATAAACAATTGTTGACGAGGCGTTCTTGACACTGCCACACATGTTCAGCTGCGGCGGGCTGCTTTCTGGATCAATGGTGCGACAGTGGAGACAAGGTTTTGGGGCAACGAGCGCAATTATTTACTTTTAATAAGATGACTGCACGTGGGCGGCTGGGGGAATACAGTACGTATATTGTAATTAGAATTGTTAGGAATAATAAGACGTAGTAGTATGTATGACTCGGGTATAAATGAGCTGCCTGGTGCCAAGGGTGTATATTAATAGAAACTACGTTGACTAAGTATTGGGATAATTTGCGCCGGTTGGTTGATTGGCGGAGAGGTCGGCGTTAAAACAACAATATTAATTGGTCGGCCGGGGGGTTTTTCTTTTAATTAAAATTGAAATTTGATCGAGCTGGTGAAAAGCACGTACATTATTTTTGACATGAATTATTTCCAAACATGGTTACATAAATTCAATGAATTTGATGTAAAACTTCGGCGTCTCGGCGAACGGAACTAGTTCGGTCCGCGGATGGGGAAAAAAAAAAGGTTTTTTTTTCTCTTTTTTCCTTCCCGTAATCTCCGTATCCACCGTATAATGTATAAAAAACCCTGCGTTGTGTTTTTATTTACCGCTAGTTTGGAAATGGACTAGAGTCGCGTGAGTTATGCGTGCATTATTTCCCAACCGGGTACTCTGTACGTACTCGTATCTACTTCACTGACAGAAAGTCTACATGCGCAGTGCTCTGCCAAGTTGGGTGTTGTGCAGCTGCATAACTAACTAGAGGATTACTCCCACTACCCTGTACAAATGTACGTATTACTGCTTCGGGGATAAGATTCGCAGTCCTCAGTAATCCGGTGATTGGGCTTTATCACGCGCCGACATCACGGGCGAATCGCCAGCAGATGCACAAGTCGCGGACATGCAGCTAGCAACAAATGATCACCATGGGCTCCGGGTGCTTCGGCTGCAAGACCTGCCTAGGAGGCTAGTGCGTGTTATATCCTCACAATCTTCCGCGCTGGGCCGGGGGGCGGAGGGGAAGTTGCCGCTGCTACGTACTGAACGACGAAGTTAAAGTACTGACTAACAAGGTAACTAGTCTGCTGCTCGCCTAGAACTCAAGTCAGTGCAGAAGTGCATGGATCGAAGGAAAATGAAAATTGGCGAAGAACTGGTGCCGCTAACCCAATCTTGGGTTGCGATCTGTCGGGTAGCGGCTTGGCGCTTGCCTGTATTGGGCAAGGCGGACCCACTGGGTGAAATTGCAGTTGCTGTTAGTGCTATGCTAGGCCAATGCCAGGCCTAGGTTAGTAACTTGGTAGTATACTATTAGTAGAATATTAGTACAATTTGGCGCCGCGTAGTTAAGGCCAGCCGCTATTGCCTATAGGCTGTTCTCTTTGATTATCATGAGCAATATACCTAGTACGGTTAGGTATATTCTGCTTACCTTTCCTTAGTAAGAACTTCCTACTCAGACTCTGTCCGTGAGCAGTGCTATTCATATTCTAGCTGTTCATGTGCCTCTCTGCGTAGTACTGTATACGAGAATACCAGAGGATGCAGATACTTTGCTCCGTACTTGTACACACATCCGGCCCAGCCGAGAGTCAGTGACGCCATGGCCGGCCAGCCGTATGGTAAATAATACCGCAGCGTAATACCGTTACGCGCCGCTTGCCCAATCCGCCCCGCGGCCCGCCCGGCGCCAATCAGCGGGCGGCTTGGCCGTGTAAGCGTGTAATAGTACCCGCCGCCCCCCTTCTGTGGTTTCCTCGCCCAGCCCCGTCAGATGCTGTTGCTCCTAACGTCCCTTGTCTGCAAAACGCCAGTCCCTCCCTTTTCTCTTTTATCCCTCTGTTCGTCCGCCGTTTCCGCTCTCCTTTCCTCATCCTGTGTTCGCCGCCGCCGCCGCCGTCGTTGTGTTGCCGCTGTTGCTGTCGTTGTCGCGACTTATCCTCCTCCTTCCGCCGATTGCCTCGCTTATCAGCCTGTCCAAAAGGGGGGCCGAATACCTCCTGCTGAGGCTGTGTGGTTGTGCGTGCGCAGGCAGTTCCACCGTGGCTCAGTCTCTCGCTGTGGAAAACGCTCAGAACATTCCAAGGGAAGGGAAGTGATAAAATCGGCCATCGCCCGTCGTCGTCGTGTTGTGTCCATCTCTACACCTAGGGAAACGCAGGTTTTCCTTACTCGACATTCACCATGATGAGCCCTTCGATATCGATACCAACGTGGAAGGACCGGCAGCAGACACAGTTTGGCAAGATTCCAGTCATGCCATGGCGGTCCTTCAAACTACTCATGCCGCATCGCATGCGACGGAGGCTGCGATCGCGCTTACGGAGTCGTCAGTCCCCGGCCTCGTCCATCGCTTCCATGCAGACCTCTTTTTCCCCTAGGGATACCCTGCGGTCTCTGCAGTCGTACCGGTGGAGCGCCTACGACTTTCAATATCTCCTGCTCATGATTATTGGCATCTTTTCGCTCTCTATCATCCAGGCCCCCGGTCCCGTGGGCAAAACAGCCATTGCCTCGCTGCTCTTGACCTCGCTTCTCCTTCCCATCACTCGCCAGTTTTTTCTGCCTTTTCTTCCAATTGCTGCTTGGCTAATCTTTTTCTACGCCTGCCAGTACGTCTACCATTTTAGTTTCTGCTACCTATGTATGTATTGAATCAACTGACTTATATCCACAGGTTCGTGCCATCCGAAATGCGCCCCGGTATCTGGGTTCGCGTCCTGCCGGCCTTGGAAAACATATTGTACGGAGCCAACATCAGCAACATCTTGTCTGCCCACCAGAACACCGTGCTGGATGTTTTGGCCTGGATCCCTTACGGCCTCTGCCACTATGGAGCGCCCTTTGTGGTCTCGATCATCATGTTCATCTTCGGGCCCCCCGGAACTGTTCCTGTGTTCGCCAAAACCCTCGGCTACATCAGTTTGACAGCCGTCGCCATTCAATTGATTTTCCCATGCTCTCCCCCATGGTACGAAAATCGGTTTGGCCTTGCTCCTGCCGATTACTCGATGCAAGGAGATCCAGCTGGTTTGGCCCGGATCGATGCTCTGCTCGGCATTGACCTGTACACCTCTGGATTCCACGCATCTCCTGTGGTCTTTGGTGCCTTTCCATCTCTCCACGCTGCGGACTCGACCCTTGCAGCTCTCTTCATGAGCCACGTCTTCCCCAAGCTTAAGCCGCTCTTCGTGACCTACACCTTGTGGATGTGGTGGGCTACCATGTACCTGTCTCACCACTATGCTGTTGACCTGGTCACTGGTGGCATTCTTGCCGCCGTGGCTTTCTATTTTGCCAAGGCTAGATTCCTGCCGAGAATCCAGCGCGACAAAAAATTCCGTTGGGATTACGACTACATCGAAAGAGGCAACGGCCCTGATGAGGATGGCTACGACTTGGCTCACCTGGATGGAGATGTGAGCCTCGATAGTGACGAGTGGACCGTGGGTTCGTCGTCCTCCATCTCATCCGGCTCTCTTAGCCCGACCGAGGATCAGCACCTCTGGGAAGGCGAGACATTAGCCTCGTATTCCGATATTGAAGCGCGCCCACTAGGGAACAAACTCTGAACATCTCCCCTGAAGCAGACCTCATAGACCCCGTCAACTGTGGATATACATGATCGACGACCGTCCTCCCGTCGACACTTTGCATCACTGATTTCGCTAGCGCTGTTATCAGTCCTTGCGCAAGTTCTACTTTTTTGGGCTGCGCGAGACCATCATCTTGTGTTGTAATAATTTGTGATTTTTCTCCCCCTTTTTTCGCTTTTGTTCGTGCATCCTTCTGCATGGACTTGCTTTGCTATATATGCATAGCATCGACAAGCGATGCACATATATTTACCGATTTTGGATTTTTTGACACCAAACCCGGTCAACCTCCGTCCATAATTTTAATTCCGGCAGCTATCGACATTTCTGGCATCTTTACTTTTCGATACTTTCAGCCATGGATGCTCGCCTGCCGCCGTTGGAGACCTTCGCTTGTACATTACATCTTCTAATTTCTACCTCTCGAGGTACCTTTCGATTCTCACCGTGTCTTTCGCTACCAAATTTTTTCAACAGCCAAGCTATTTACTCTTCTTTTTTTCACTTCTCGGCTTGGTTGCTCTTTTTTCACTATATAACGAATTTCATGTCAATCGCTTACATTGGAGCCTGGAGAACGGAATACGGAAAAAACAACAATTTGGTTTTTTTTTTTGGAATCAGGATTGCATTTACAGCACTTCGCTCGTTGTGCTTATAGAACACGACTGTCGGTTTCGGCGACAGCGTGCCTTCACAATAGAGATTTGACACCACTCGTGATCACACGCCTATTGAGCAGTTTCGGCTACTTTCCCGAACAGCCAATGTGTGATTCAAACCGAGATAGGGTTGTCATCTTTACTTTTTCTTTGGGGAATGAGTGGTGGCTTGAAGAACTTTAATTTCTTTCGTTTTGATAACCTGTGCGTGGGAAAACGGAGACAAATGCATCATCGATTTGCAGGGTCATGACCGACGGAGGCATACCTCGCATTGTCGTGATGCATTGAGAGGAATATCGCATTGCCATGGACTACTTTTGTGTTGTCTGGAGATGAAACAGGGCTGTGCTTGCTTTTTAAGTAATTTTGCTGGCCTTGTTTTGTTTCTACTAATTGATACATTTGATCCTGGCTTGAACCAATATTGTTAATTATAGTCCAATGCATACACTTAATACCTCTCACCTATCTTACTTATTCCAAGTAGACCTGTAGATAGATTCAACTAGGTTAAGTAGATTCGTATCAGCAATTATTTGCATTGACCTATATAACGGGTATACTTGGTGTTATGTCGAATTAATCACATCTCTCTACATGTCCAAAGAAGAAGAAAAATAAAAAGGTAGCCACGCCAGCCAAAAAGAACCCCCAGAAATCTAAACCCATTCCAAACAACAAGAAAAACATAAAAAAAAAATAATAACAAGGTGTATGTATGTATGTATGGGTATATCATTCATCATCCACAATCTTGACTTTTTGCGCATATTCTCTAATCCTGGACACATAATTCTCCTCAATCAAATGGCCCTTGCCGCCAGCCACACGCAGCAGCAAATCATTCAAGGACGCTCGACCCAGAATATCCACATGATCTGCCGTGTTTGGACCTCCGCGCGGCGAAAAGCTGTCGGGCTCGTGCGGCATTTCGTGGACGGTGATATTGATGCCCGCTGGGTTGTAGCGTTTGATGTTTTTCCAGCCGTGGGAACACATGTAGCCCATGCTGAGCAGGTTTACGGTACCGTCACCTTCGCCCATGACGACGCCGTGGTCGGCGCCGTCGGGATGTTCGGTCACGGTGGTGTCGATGGAGACGTTGAGGCGGGTGAGCGGGTCGTGTTCTTCCTGATAGAAATAGGCGCGTTCTGTGGGTTTGCCGACGCCGTAAAAGCAGTAGATTTTCAGGTCCGGGGCGAGCGGGAGTCGTGTCTCGAGTGGGTTCAACCACTTGCGAGGATCCTTTTCGTTGGCTTCGACTTCGGCGCGCGTGTGTGCGATTCCCTGAGAGTAGCTGGTTTCGACTTGGTGGCGGTACCAGTCTTCGGACTGGTTGAAGAGGTATGCGAGACTTGCCTCCATGGTGAGGTTCTGGCTCGTCCACGACGAATTGACCTCGCGGAAGTTGATGAAATTGCCATATGTGAAATTCTTCTTGTCTGGCTGGTCGTCTGGCGCCCAGGTGGCATTGCCCCAAACCGCATCGCCGCCCTTGGGCAGCATGCTCGAAATCCCCGGCATGGCGCGGAAGATGTCGGCACGTTCGTCCTTGGAGAGGAATCTCTCGAGCCCGTACACGGCAAAGGAATTCAGCTGCGCCGTGTCTCGCATCTCGCCCGAAAGCACCGCCGTCAGCCCCTTGACTGCGCCGAGCATGCAGCCGCTGATATTGACCCATGAATCGATATGCCGGTTGACCCAGTCCTTGCCTCCGTTGCCGTGCTCCTCGCTTTCCACCCATTTGAAAAAATGCATCACCACCTGCGAGCCCATGCTGTGCGAGACTAGCGTGATTTTCACGCCACCCACGCCGACTGTCGTCTCAATATATGACTTGATCCGGCTAAAGTACTGGTCTCGCGTCTCCAGGTTGATATATGAGAGCCGCCAGTCGTACGCCGCCGAGAACGCGTTGGTCGGGTCGTACCCTATAGTGGCCATGTTTTCCAAGATTTTGTTCCATATCCAATAGCCCGTAATGAAGAAATCAGTAGCGTCGAAGCCCTGGGCCGCGCGGAGCTTGATACCCGGCGGGTCCAGCCCGGTCTCCTTGTCAAGCATGATATGGTTCTTCCACGATGCTTTATCCATGACCAACGCGCGCATCATGCTCCAGCTTCCCCAGAGTCGCTTGCGGAAATATTGGCGCGAGTCGTTGTCGGTGCCCCAGCTCTCCAGTCCCGTCGAGATGACACCGGGAATCATGACCACGGGGTGTTTGGCGTGAATGCCTTGTGATTGCAAATATAGGCCGACGGAGAAGGAATCATAGCTAACGGTATCACGCTCGTGTTGCTACATTACAAAAGGAAAAACAATTAGTATTATACCTCCTTTATCTGCCTTGGGAGGAGAAAACGAAACGTACTGTAAATTCTTTGGCATCCCGCAGAATCCCCTGGGGCATAACATCAATCAACGAATCCAGATTCAGATCCATCAGCGCATCCAAACTGATAACCTCATTTTGGTTTGCGAAAAACACGGCAACGAATATCCCAAACAGCCCACCCAGCATAAACACAAAGCTGTGCCGGCGCTTGCCGCGGGGCTTGGCCAGGTATCGTTTGAGCCGGACCAAGGGGCTCAGCGATGGCTTCTCATCTGTGTCGACTTGGGCGGTATTAGCTGGAGAGTCTGGAGAGGCAGCGTCCTGGACTGGCAGTCCATTGTTGTTGTTATCATCCTGATGGGCCGGGTTGACCGCACGGCGGCGGATATTCGACATGCTGATGTCGCTCCTCGAGGGGACGGCAGGGCGCCGGTTGTGTTGTTGCTCTTTCGTTCCACTGAGGTTTGAAAAGGTCTAGAAAGGAACGAGGAGCGGACGGGTGAGATTGAAGCAGACAGGAGAAAAGAAAGGAAAAAAAACGCGGCGCAATGGTTATTAGTGAGCCCACAATCACATGTGACGACGTCTGCCAAGATTAGTTAGTAACTGCTGCGCGGGAATTGCCAGGCACAATTATTGAATTCTTGTTTCAGGGTCCTTATCAGTTATTGCACGGATAACGATAGTAGCAGCAAGAAATCAACAATTGGCGAAACTGTCGTGCGTAAAGTCCGAGCAGGTGCAGCAAACCGTTGTGCCTCTCTCCTGCAGGCAGAACTTAGTGTCCGTCCGTTTTCCAATATTCACGCCGCCTTTTATTGATGCCGAACCGAGTCCCGCCTAGACTCGCCATCTCTCGACAGAACAAGCAGCACCTTAACACCAGGCAGTTGATTTATTTTCAATTCCTTTCGTTCTTATCCTGAATCTCGCCACATTCAAAACAGACTCTTCAACTACTCAAATCACTCGTTTTCGTTACGACTGCTCCTCGTTCTCGACTACGCCCGACACGAACTCCGTCACCCCTCCAAATCCCCTCGTCCCCTCGTCCCGTCGAAATCCTTCGAAATCCTAGCGAACGATGCCATTAAAATGAGCAAGCTCCACTATGTCCAATACACCAGCTCTCGCGAGAACGAGTATCTGCCGGCCATGCGCCAGCTAATCTCCAAGGACCTTTCCGAACCCTACAGCATCTATGTATACCGCTATTTCCTGTACCAATGGGGCCACCTGTGTTTCATGGCCATGGACGAGCACGACACACTTGTTGGGGTCGTGGTATCGAAACTGGAATCGCACCGGGGCGCGCAGAGGGGTTATATTGCCATGTTGGCTGTGCGCGAGGAGTATCGCGGGCAGGGCATTGCGACCAAGCTCGTGCGCATGGCGATAGATGCGATGATTGAGCTTAGTGCTGATGAAGTCTGTTCCCTCTCCTTCGTCTTCTTTACTCATATTTATGTTTAATTAAATAATTGGACAGGTCGCACTAGAAACAGAAGTAACCAACACAGCAGCAATGAAGCTGTATGAACGCCTCGGCTTTCTTCGAAGCAAGCGCCTGCATCGCTATTATCTGAATGGGAACTCGGCATACCGGCTGGTGCTGTACTTGAAAGAGGGCGTGGGATCAATAGGCATGAACTATGGTATTCCACTGGGTATGGATCCAAATCAGCTCCCCGCGGGATATCAAGATGCTGCGTTGCCAATCTCGAAGCATGAGAATGGCCAGCTTCTTTAGTACTACTATCGATCGAGGATAGGAAACGCTTGTGATGATAGATGGATAGACCTGGGCACGGCTTTTTTTTTTTCTCTTTTTACTTGTTGTAGCATACTATATACCCTCAATCGTCAAAAGATTCAGCTAGAGTGTGTCGGAGAAGAGAGACTGATGTGGCAAGTACCTGTCCACATACTTTCGTCAATCATTCACGCATCGAAAGACGATGAGGATGACACCTTCGATCAAATCTGTTCGCAATGCCTCCCCCCCCCCCAAAAAAATAAAATAACATAATTCTGGCAGCGTCACTGTGACAAACCAGATTGGTGCTACAAGGCTCTCTCCTCTCACAGCGAGTCCTAGGGAACCTGCAATTGGGACAGTTTGTTACTGCGACAACATTCATATTGCCGCCCTATCGCGAGACCACGCCGTTGGCGCGTTCGCCGTGCAACAACACTAAAAGCAACCCGGATAATCTATATCTGACGCGCTCCGGAGACGTCAGAAGTGCCGGTTATCCAGAAAGAGGCTTCCCAGAAACAGAAAAAGCGTCCTGCAGCAAAAACACACACACATACAATCAATTACTGTTGGAATTCCCTTGAGACCTATCTAGGAGGTGTAATTACGCCAGTAAACCCACAGTAATGTATATATTATTAGGCTTGATAACTAGACTTATCCTGTCAATATTGATAGCAAGCAGGTTTATAGGCCATGTAGATTATTGTTATAAAGATTAAAATAATTTCATGATAACGCATGACTGATAATTCTTGAATTGCATGGCTGATAGTAAGACTATCACTGCTTGTAATTTGCAACTCTCGATATTTTTGATACGTTGCAGCGACGTCACCCAGCAGTATCCGGCTCCCATATATGTCCGGTATTGTTAGCCCATACATTCCTAGGTATCTTCCATTTCTGTATCATCGTCCCCGTCGTTCGTAAGATCGTCATCCTTCCAAGTCTCCTGCTTCTAGTAATGGGATGCCAAAATGTCTCATACGACTGTCTTATCGAGAGTCTAGATAGAAAGAGGGTCAAACCATTCATCAAAACCCATAACGGGTGCGAGGAACACGATCTTGATTACATCTGGAAGGATGTAACTGGCCCTTGCAAACTCCTCACTGGACGTTTGCGACTCAAGGAACCTGTGCAAAAGGTCCTCGGGTCCTCCAAGCTCTCCATATCGACCTCCTTGTTCAGCTTTGCCTCTTCTGCAAGTTCTTTGATAGATGGACCGGAAGCCTGCGTCGAAAGTGGCTCAGACTACACGGCCTGGGTGGTTACCTGGGTCTCCGTTGGATCTGGCTCGGATGCGGGCTCAGTCTGGGTTTCGCATTCGACAATGGACGTATCTTGCTGTAAGGTCCCGTCCACTTTATCGAGGACTGTTGTGATCAATCTCGGTTGCTAGCAGGGATCTGTAATATCGAAAATTTCACTTTGTCGAGTCAATGTGGTGATTTTTCGCCCTCTGGTCAACTCGTCCTTCCACTCATCAGTGTTGGTAGAAGTGGGCTTGTACTTGGCGGCTTCTGCTTCATCGGGGGGTGGCGACTCTGTTTGACCTGAAGGCGACGTCTCTAAAGCCAAGGCCTCCTTTTCCTCCTCGGAGAGGAGGTTGAAGGCGGCTTTGGTGGCCCGTTTTATGCCACGGTTCTCGCGCCGTGTGCCTTTAGACTATAAGAAAGATAGCAGAGAACTAGTCTGTAGATTCTATCCATGGAAAGAATTGACAGGCGGACAGGGTCTTACCTGCGATAAAGTTCCGTCAACACGCGGGAACCGTTTGCGGATGCTGGCCTCTTCGTCATTGGTGTACTTGAATTATTTCCATACGCGTCGAAGCCTTGATGGCGAACATCCCGAGAGGAAAACTCGCATTAGGGCAAACAGGAGCGTGTACTGTCAGTTCTCAGACATGCTATGGTTCCGGAACAACCCATCCCGATTTCTCTTGTTGCTAACATGAATATGATAAAGCGCCGCCGCTAGCAAGTCAGTTGTTGCCCATTTTGAGCGATCAACTTCGTCGGAGGTCAGGACCTCTTTGCCAGACCGTTCTGAATTCAGCTTTGATTGTGTTTTGGATCGTGGAAAAGTCGTCTTCTTTTGCGGGGTTTTCGCCAAGTTTTTTCCCCTCGTCTTTTAGTAGGTGGTTCAGTGTCTTTAGACTCAGTGACCTCATGGCGCCTTTTCGGCTTGCGATCGGCTGGTGGTGATGACCGCCTGTTTCCCCCTTGGAGCGCGCTTCGGCGGCATCCTGCAGGCGGCTGCGTATGTTAGCCCCAATCTTAAACCAAGTATGCACCAGTAGTAACGGCGGGTAAAATAAACTCTTGCGCCAAGTGGGTCCGCCATGTGGATTCTATCCGCCCGCGCGGCAAGGCGGCTCAGCGCGTCGCGTGCGGTCGCCTCACAGACGAGATCGTTCCACTGGCCTCACATCGCGCATCTTGACCCTTTGGCCGATTTATCTTGTAATAGTGAAAAGAGCCAATAGAGCGTACTTACTAGAGAAAACACCTGTGGGAATCCAGAGAGTGGCGGGGGCTAAGGGGTGCGATCGGGTGCGCGCCGGAAGAGAGTTGATGTCGAGGTTGAGGTTGAAGTGAGAGAAGTGGTGATTGTAGAGAAATAGCACGCTACAGTCTTACCTTGGATGCATGGATAGTTTCCACAGGACATCTGCATATAACTAAAGCCTGAAGTGCTACCAGTATGCTTTAGTTGTGCGGTATACGTGGTATTTGCTTCACAGGACTAGCGCAGGTCAAGCTAGACAAAGTTTAAGTCAGTGTTTGAAATGACAGGGATGCAAGTCCATAATTTTCATTCTTAACAACATAGCGCTCTAAGAAATACAATTGGCATGAAAGAGTACTAAATATTATAATAGCTACTTCGTAATTCTTTTGTCGGGCGTGGAGCCACAGTGGTTGCTACTAACCACGATGAGAACTAAAAGATCTTCGCAATGGTATTCCATCTTGGCTTGCTCGAGAGGGGTTAGGCACCAAAAATGGATGCACGATGAGGCTCCGTTTCGCAGACAATGGTCGTAGTCCTCAAGTCTTTTGGAAGGACAAACCCCCCATTTATGTAAGGGGGTGGAAAACTTCTTTTTGTCTCGTTTCGGTTCGAAATTATACTTTTGAAGTTTGGCGTCAAAGAGAGGCACTTGAAAGGTTTGAAAACAAATCACACGGCATGCTTGATCGTTTGGTTTGCCTAAGCAAAGGGCAGTTCCTGAAAAACCATCTCAAGCGGTACAGAACTAAGCCTAATCAGGAATTGGACTCAAAAGTCCTATATAATGAATCAAATGCGCATTTTGTCAATATGATCTAAATATAATGTACAAAAAGTATATTACAGCTGTGGAACGACTCCACATTGACATAAATTACATGTAAAATGTGAGTAGAGCTTGGACCCCAAAGCCAAGAGAGTCAGATAGCCCATTATGAATATGTACGTGATATCACGGCTTCACCTTTGTCTTCTTCGTCTTCTTCGTCTTCATCCTCCTCTGCTTCTTGTCCTTTGGATGATCTCTCGCGGCAAGGGACTTCCATCATTAAATCGAGGATCTCAGCCAACGGGCGTCCCTGCATGTCATTTTCGCCCGTTCTGAACCATGGGATTTCCCGGTCGAGTCTGATAGCCGCATCCAGCATCAGAAACAACCCGACCACGGGCTCGCGAGTCTTGCCGTATTTAATGTCGTCTGTGATCAAGCGCTTATTGAGCCTTAATCTATTCAAGTCGGACGCATTCATATGGGCAGTCGCATACAACACTGGTGTTTCGGCATGCGCAGCAGGTACAATGGCCTGGATGTGTCCAGAGTGCGTTATGTCCTTTTCCCGGTACCTCAGTCCGGCCACAACGGCCCCTAGGTAGGAGCTCAGCTTCTTGGTGTTGAGTGGTTGGTCGGCAGCATGGTTCCTCAGGGATTTTAGTACCATGTGTCTCATCAGCGGGGAGGTCATGCCCCTCATGCATGCATACGTCCATATGACTCGGCATGCGTTGTATGACTTGGACCTGAGGGCCAGGGTGAACATCTTTTCATAGTTTGACGCAGAGAGAAAGGATTCGCAAGTTTGGAGGACTTGACTCAAAGCCGGTATGGCCATGTAGAACGAACGGAAAAACGTAAATGCCAAGTTGATGGTTTTGTTGGAAGGAGTGAGCTGGTATTTTTTGAAAGCGTTGAGAGCCTCCACCAGCCGGCTGTCCTCTCTAGACGGTGCGAGTTCCGTCAGGATCAAGTTGAGCAGCCTGATTGAGACGGCATCCTTGCCATATATTTTCTCTAGAGATTCGAGGAAAGAGGAGATATCACCGCCATCTCGAAAATGGGCCGTAAGTATGATATCAATGTTGTACTCCAGTACATCCCACAAGACTCGCCGGTCTTTCAAGAGGCCCAATTCTCTCATGCGCACCATCACTTGATGCCTCGGGCTAGGTGAAATAAGACACTGCAAGAAGGCAATCCAAGTTTGACCATTTGGCCGAACTCCGAGTGTCTGCATCTTTTGGAGAAGTGTCTTCAAGAAGATGAGGTCTTGCCGCCGCGCCGTTGACCGAAAAAAGATGTTATAAGATTCCGTTGTAGCCACAGTTAGGCTTTGGTTGAATATAAGACGGGCTGAAGACAAGTGTTCATGTCTGCACAGATACTCAAGAGCCAAGTTCAATGCACCAGTGGAAAAGTAAGGCTTGAGCTCTGGGCGTGTGAACAGGGTGACAAGTGATCTCTCCACGTCAATCGTTTTCTTTGATGACTGTGCCGCAAGTGATCTCGCCACCGACTGTCTGCGGATCAATTGATCGACATACCATGTGAAACCAGGGACACTATACGCTGGAACTCTCCAAGCTGGATCCAGCTCCTTAAGAGGCTCGAGTTCAACCGAGCCCACATCGTCCCAGACGCAGCGGATAACAGGCACGGGGGCGCCTTTCTCATGCAATGCGAGAATTGATGGAATAATAGGCATAGGCGGCCTGTGTATCCCTAGCAAGTTTTTGGGGTTATATCTCTGATCTTCCTGGCTGTGTTCAATCTTCCGTATTCTTGTTTCCACTAGCTCGAGGGCTCGCGTGGAACCCGATATCACGGCTCTCCGGTACATGCCTTTACTTTCGCTCAGATCCAATACTCGAATCCGACATCCATTCCGAGCACTGACGTCCCATATGTTCTCGTCCGACATTGGCATTCCGCACAAATGGGCAACTGTCTCCTCACGCACAAATATTTCCTTGCGGTTTGTTTGGCTCGACTCCTTGGGTAGCTCCGCACACATCTCTTCGAGCAGTGCCATGACCTCGGACCAGTGCGGCGCATTCGTGGGTAGCCCTTTGAGCCGGCGATAGCCCTGGACATGGTTTCGATACGCCGCCTTCATCCGCTCTTTGTATGGTCTGCGTTCGAGTCTTTTCACTTCGGCGTCTCGCACTCGTTTGGCCACGCTCAGTTTCTTTTGAGTTTGCGTGAGCTCGGGTTTGCGAAAGGGCCTTGTCGGCCGGTTCTCCGGCGTATCTTGACCGCGGTTTGTTTGCGCTTCGCTGCTGCTGCTGCTGTCGCTGCTGCTTTTTGAGTTGTTCGCGGCGCCATTTTGAGGTTCGGTAGTAGGAGTAGTAGTCGCGCTCGGATTATCTATCACAGAGTCCGGGTTATTTCCGGCTTGTGTCGACAATAAACGTGGCGGTTTCGATTTGCACGGAGGAAATCTGTCGTGAGATTTGTGCAGACTCAAACCGCTCGACGATGGCCGCAGAGCAGAAGAATGGGCTTGCCGTACACTGCTAGCGGTTTGACTCCAGCGAGGGTAGAGGAAATGCAGAGGCTCGTTGCTGTTCGCTGGGACGATGATATTGTCCACAAAGGCAGAAAGTTTACCATTTCCAAGACAATAATGTCTGCCGCGGGTAATCATGAGGAGCAGAGAAAGAGAGGAGCGGCATGCGTGGCTTCAGTGTCTGTTTTGTTTCTTTTTGGAAGGGTCATGTGTTGGAAATATGCATCGGTGGAATATTTTCAATGAAAAATTTTGCCAGACACCCTCATTAATTACTAATTGCGACAGTTTGGAGGAAAAGGAAGCTCGAAGATGTTCGAGGCCGAAAAATATCTCGGCGGATCTGTTGTTGCGCGTTTGGCCGTTTGGCGCGCCGTACGCCGTGTCTACTAGATCTAGCTGTCTTTTTGGACACCTACAATTACTTTCAATAATAAGAATCACATATGGCTATTGTACATATTTACATTCTATTAATGCTCCGTTATACATAAATCCAGAGAGTAGACTCCACTCAATATATATGGCCCTCCTTTCCAATATTGGCTGCTTCGGGAATACCTCGGATCTCTCCCATCTCTCTTGCTTTGCCCTTGCCAGACGATGCCGCGGATGAATGATGTGTCTCGGAGCTTCCAGTGCTGATATGCGCTTCCTTGGTGACATCAAACACATCGTAGTCTGAGATTTCCTTGTTGACGGCATCTATAGCCCTGGACAGATTGTTGCGCCGCCGCCGCGTTGCTTCAACCTCCTTGTCATCGTCTTCCTGCTGCTCGTCTTGGGACGCTTCGTCGACACCATCTTGTAAAAGTTTCATAAACTGCCACCGTGAGGTTTGGAAGACAAATATTGAAAGAATTTCAGGGACCTGCGATGTTTTAGATAAAGCTTCGCTTTGGCGGAAAAAAAAAGAGCCTCACCCTGTCTGCAAGATAAAAAAGCTCTTCTCCGCCCTGAGCCAAGAACTTTCTTAGAATTTCCACCTTTTCCCGATCTATGATTGCGTCCTTGAGCGCCTGAAGTAACGTCGGAATGTCTTCCACTTCTTCAACCAGTGAAACCCCCGGCAAAGCGCCAGCGCTGTGCCTGACATAGCCTGGCAGAGAAGCGGTTGGATCCGCCAAGCTGGGCTCCCGACTGGCGGCGTTCTGAGAGTGAATAGTAAAATAGTCTTCGTTCAACTTATGAGCCAGCTCCATGACTGTTTGCCCTGTCATATTCCTCCCTCGGAAATGCCTCTTCTTCGTTCTCAGTCTGACCCAGCGCCTTCGTCGGACATATGAATGGAACCATGGGTGCGTGCCATGCCATCCGCACTTTAAGCCAAAGGAAAACGAGTACTGCCACCCTTCTTCGTCGACATCGCCGGACATATCCACGAACCACGACTGCCAGGCCCATTCCCAGCTCGGATCAGGCACTTGCGCATTCGTTATGTCAACGGGACTGTCATTATAGTCTTTATTCACCCAAGCAGACGGGTCAAACTGAAGAAGTGAGCGGTGCGAGTAAAAAGGTATACCAAAGAAGAACCAGCCTCTTTGATTCTCATACAAAATATCCAACTCTGACGCCGGTGTTGTCGACTCTGCGGCCGAGCTCTCGGGATCTCCAGAGCGAGTAGTCTGTGTTGGGACAATATTTAGAAGACCCAGATTGGCGCTCTGTCTGTTTTCACGTGAATCTTCGGTCCTGTTGTCAGTCGGCAGGGTATCCGTCAGGGAGGAGCGAGTACTTGGATCTCCTCCTCCTCCTCCTCTTCGCACAGGACTGGTGTCGGCGTCGTTGTCCAGTGTTTCGACCCTTTCTCGCTGCCATTTAGCGTATTTCCGCTGTGTGAGACTGCTCCTGACTGATCCCCTGGTGAGGCGCTTTGCTACGGACGGCAGGCTGGGGTTGGAGATTGTGCGTGTGGCTTCTCTCATGAGCGACTGAGAGGGGGCTGTATTATCGACAAGGCTGATGCTGCCTTGGTCATCTTTGGCGGCCATATTAGACTAAAAGGAAAGAAAATAGAAAAAGAGAGAAAGAAGAGGGTTGGAGAATAGAAAAAATGTTGTCCGGGATTAACAATAAGAAGTGCATTCATTGCCCTCGAAAAGAGGAGAAGGTCACTATAACGCCGTACGACTCGGCAAAACGTATAAGATATTACTATTCATAAAAGGAGCGAATAGAACAGCGTGGACAGGCGACAACAATTGTAGTCCACGACAAGCGCGACTGTAGAGAAGCACGAGTGAGTGGGAAGTTGCAAGAAACGAGCAAGTATGACGATGAGGATACACCCAAGGTCCCCCACCTTCGGCCTATAGGAGTACAGGTAGTGGGGATTACCGTCTGAAAACAGACTAGGGCCGATGCGCCGTAAACAACTCTAAAACCATCCCCAACTCTGATAACTTGGAAGTCAATCAATCAAATCAACAACGTGTTCTGTCGATAAAAATATATATATGTTCATAACTTTTTCTTTAAAAAAAAATGCAAGCGCCTCACCACCGCAAAGTCGAGCTGCAGTCCAATGCCGACCTCAGTTACCTCTACACCAACGCGATCGCGCTGTCACGCCAGAAACTAGATCAAGTCTATCCGCCATCGGCAAATGACGACGCGAACGAGCCAGACCCGGTGAAGACGCGGGTTAAGGAGTTGGTTGAAGAGGTGTGCCATCTATCCCTAAAAAAAAATAAAAGAAGAGAGAGAGATCAGAAGAGCTAACAAATGTCCCTGTCCAGTTCATCCACCAGACATACACCCTCGCATCCGACTCAATCAGCATCAACGGCGTAGACCTCAACGCATCCAGCTCTGGTCGCAACCTGCCCTTTGGATCTTCCTTCTCCGCGCCCGAGACAATCGAATACGAAGCCTACGACGGCGCTCTCGCCTCGCGCGTCAGCTCGCTCTACGCACAACTCGAATCGCTCACGACGAGCGTGGCGCAACTACGACGAGAAGCGCCGGCAAAGGCCGCAAAGATGTACGCAGACACACTGAACAATGTTCTCAATGAGGAAGACGCCGAGTTTGAATCTCTTGTCAAACAAGAGCAGGACGACAAGTCCGTAATCGACGTCAACCCCGAATGGAAACTCGATATCCCGCTGGGATCAGATGCAGAACGAGAGCGCTGGCAAAACGGCGAAATGGCAGAAGTCTACACAGATACTTTGAAAACCCTGCTTCGGCTGCAGGGCGAGTATGTCGAGGGTGATGAGCAGGGAAGCATGGAAGCGTCGCGAAACGCGCTGTCGACGACGATTGGAAAGGCCGAGAGGGCGGGCCGCGCGGTAGAAGTGGTGCAGAAGATGTGATGAACGGGCATGGGACTCGATGAAAACTTGTTTTTACGAGATTGATAACCCCCTGGCATAAAACAAAAAAGCTGGATATGTTGGGACAGGTTTGTTAAACCGGGCTGGGCAAACTCGTGTTACGCCTTTCGCTGGGATATGCGGCCCTCGAGTTCATCGCTTCCTACTAAATCCATTGGGTTCACCATCCCGATTACAATCTCTCTACTTGCACTACCGAGTTTGGGATTGAGGATGGTCCGCGTCCGGCAATTCATCCTCTACCGCTGCGATCTTGGGAATCAGATCAGCCGTTCATCCAGAACAAGCCCTTCTGAAGCGGGGGCCTCTTTGGATACTTCTTTCAACCAAGACAAAACCGGAAGCAACAAAAGAAAAAGACAAACTACTTGGCAAGTTCTCATTTGGTCTTTATCTCTTGGTTTGTCTTTTTGTTTTTCTCTATGATATCTTTATCGAGATGGGAATAGAAAGGAGGGAAAAGAGGGAGAAAAGACATGTATCTACAAGACATGAAGCTGAAGAGGACAGGATAGTGAAGATAGAGAAACAGAAACAAGAAAGAAAAGAACGCCATTTGCGCTACATGGGAACCACAGGCTATATAATATGTGTATTCTTTCACTTCGTCGTAGTCCGCCCACGTGTATTATTGAAGATTCAGTCAAGAAAAACAAATCTTTTTCAAGCAAATAAAATCTCAAAAGAAAAAGGGCGGGAAAAAGTCCAGTTGCTTCTGATGATTTTAAGCAGCAGCAGGGGCGTCGGCAGCGACAGCGGCAGGGGCACCATCGGTCTTCTCCCCCTCTGGTTGCTGAGGTCGCGTCCATTCAGGCTCTTGCCATGGGCCAGCATCACTAAACTCACAGCCGCCTTCACACTCGCAGGTACCGCCAAACTCCTTGGGGAGGTTCTCCTTTGGAATCTGGCCAAACAATTCGGACTGGTAGCCCGAGCCCAGGATATGGATCTTCTCAACAGTGACGGGGTCCAAGAACCCCTTGACAGCGCTAAATGCGCTACTGAAACCCCAGGGAGCGTTGATCAGGTACAGTTTACCCAGGCGCTCCGGGTAGTAGTTTTGCGAAATAGCCGACGCCTGGCGCACATAGCCGTACACCGAGGGTATGCTGGTGACGCCAACGCCCTTGAGGTCCATGATGGTACAGCACGTCTCGAGCAGCTTGCCGGCCTTGCGAGAGCACGCGGGCAAGCGCGGGTCGACCAACTTTTCGTATTCGCACACGAGGTTTTGCAGCATTCGTTCGGCTGTGGTGATCTTGTACATGGCGTTGAGGTCGATCTTGCCTAGCTTTTCGATATACACAGGCCGGCCGTCCTAATGTCTCTCAATCAGCCTGATATATAAGAGACTGTACGGAAGGTTAAAAAACACACCTTGTCGGTCTTGTGGTAGTATTGCGGGTAATATGCAAAAACCTTGGGCTTCTCAACATAGTCAAAGTTGTCAACCAGGCCATTGGTTCCGAATTCCTTTCTCCATTTCTCACACTCGATAAACCTGTACGGTCCGATCATTAGCCATACCCAGAAAACAAAAACCAAAAGAAAAGGCAAACATACATCGCCTTGGCGGCTTCGACGTTGAACTTGCGGGCTCGCAGGAATCGCAGGAGTGTCAGAGTGTCTAGACGATCAGTATAGCCTTCTTGCTCGAGCATGGTGCGCAGCTGAAAGACTTTGGCGTCTTGCTCCTCGGTCGTGTGGCCCGGGTGGCCAGAGCGGGCGTCGGGGGCTGTGGTGGGAAAGTCATGGTGGTCGTACTTTGGATCGAAGTTCTTTACTTGTTGGGCCATCTTGAAAAAAAATAGATATTTCGTTTTCGGCTCAGACAAGAGAGACAGAGAAAACGAGAAATAGGAGGGACAGATACGAAGCAGCGGGAACGTGGAGGCGGGGTTCAGGTCTGACAAACGCTTAAGCTGTTGTCTATGGATGAGTCGGGCAATCCGATTTGATCTGGCAGGTAAGGACAGGGGGAAGGGAAAAAAAAAAGAGAGAGAGACCAAATTGCGGTCTGAACCGATCGGACAGTTGGATGTTTGCAGCTGGTTGAATAATAATGCTGATCGGGCCAAGTGGGACACGGTCGCTGGCAGGTGGCTTGAGCCTTGTGTTGCAGGCGACTGTCGCAGTTGACTTGGCCCAGCCGGGATTAGCCTGGGTGGCAGTTGCGCCTGGCGATGCGCACGGGATTTGCTCCGACTCCCTAACTAGTTAATAGTCGTTCGTTGGATACCACTCTGGTTTTCTCCTGTTGGGTTTTATTGACAGAAAAATGAGCAGCATCATAATGTTGAATCGCCGCGGGGTTCTAGAGAGGCGACCAGCATTCAAGTCGCCCCTATGGAAGGCTTCTCCGTTATATGTACATATCAATTGGCTTAATGTTTAAGCACCTGGAAGACACTTTGATGTGAACCAATATATATAGTATTATTACACGAGGTCTGATCGTCATAAAGATCACAACCCCTGAGGACGCAGCAGCAGCAAAAACAGCAATGCACTCATGCAGGCCCGATAAGAAAACCATCAGGCTAATAATATGCGCTGGATGTAATTATCCAGAACCACAACACAAACAAAACACTTTCCGAGCCAGCGAAAGGTGGACAATCGTCAATATAAACAAACCACAGCGTCTCGTCACTGTTGAGACATACATGTAAAAATATCTTGATAGATTTTTTCAAATGAAAAAAGAAATCCAAACAAAGGGAGGAAAAATCCAAAAAATCCAAAGCAAGCTGACATGGGTATGCGCAAATGATAACAAGAAGAAAAAGCAAATCATGTATTAATGCGAACCGAAGCGGGGGGTATAATGGCATGTTGAACTCGAAGCGAACTCGAAACGAACACACCAGAGGTGCACTGTGTTCGGAAACAAGGTATGATAGTAAATCGGCTGACCAGGATTGGGTCAGACAAGGTCATGAGAGAGGTCGTAAAGTGGGCGACGAGTCCCACGTTACCATCCCTTTTTACGAGCAAAACGCTTGTTCAAGAGGGTCAGGACTTTGGTGACGTTGAACTGCACGTATTCAAGATCAAGGTCCTCCTGGTTGTCTTTCTGCATTTCTAAAAGATCATCCAGCTTCAAGTCTAGCTCCAGAAGACCGCGTGCTCGTCCTAATCAGAATTAGCAAGTGTGTCCAATAGACCAAAAAAAACAAACAAATATAGATAAACATACCCTTGTAGTGTAGACTGATGACGAACGTGCCCGGCAAAGGACTCTTGAACATGAAATAAATGTTGGCCCGCCGGTTCTCGGGCACATTGCTCTTGCGAATGACCCCCTCCTTCTCAAGCTGCTGGTGGGTAAACTTGTACGGCCCGAGTTCCTGGTTCTTCTCCTTCTTGCTGCGAGTTTTGCCCTCAGACTGGCTTCGCACGTTATGCAGATACGACTTGTATGTCTCCAACTGGCCGACCAGGTATGCGTTGTGATCGCGGATCGTGCGGTACACCTCTTCCAACTGCTTGGTTTCTTCTACCACCTTCTCTTTGAGCGAGCCGAGATGGACGAGTTCCTGCTCGACTTCATCTCGCAAGAGACCGAACTCGTCGGAACGATCAATCACACCCATCTCTTGGAGCTGACTGAGGAGCTCCATTGTCCGAATTCCCTTTCGAACCATGACAGCATCATTTTTCAATGTTGCAGCTGCTTCGGCGATGCGATCGAGGCGCAAGGGACGCCGCAGAACGGCCGAGTTGGTTGGAAGGGAACGCAAGATTTGGACAAAAGTCGATTTGGCTTCCATAAAGTAGATTTCTTCTTGGGTGATATCCAAAGCGGCCGTGAGGTCGTCCACCGAGGTTTCCCATTTGCTGAAGAGGGGCAAGTTAATCGCACGGTTGTCCTTCCGGGGTACTTGTGGTGGTGCCGGGCCGAGCTCTTGGAGGAGAGCTTGCAAGTGAGAATGCTGGTCCGAAGCTGCGAGAGTGGAACTGTGTTTTTCCAGCAGCGAATGCGTGGCATAGACTTCATTCAAGGTGATCTGCAACTCCAAGTCACGCTTGGTCAGGGCAACATAGTTGTCCATCTCAAGACTCTCGTAAAAGTCCTGAACTTCACAGAGATCAAGCAAGAACTTGTTCACTCGTTCCTTGTTTGCGTCGATGAAAGGTCCTAGTTTGGCCATGTAGGGTTCCTTGGCATATGACGGTTTGTTGGCCAAGTTCTGCAGCATCTTGGCAATAAGAGTCAAGGTACGACGCGGCTTGTCGGTGGGAGTGGCCTCGATGAGCATGTATGATCGAGGCGTCACAATAGCAGGGTTGATGAAGCGAAGGAAAAAGAAACCTCCGATAAGCGTACAGATGGTCTGGTCTTGAGCATCCGGGTACTTTCGTCGAGAGAGACTTCGGATTTGCTTGCAAATCCACCGGATTCCGTACGGAGCATCCTCGAGTCCGTCGATAATAGTCGTGATGAATGTGTTGGCAATGTCCGTCAGCATTTTCAACCGCGGGGCGATAATCGCCTGCACCTGTTCGTTCTCGGCCGCAACCTCGCCAGTGACGGCTCTGGGCAAGTAGTCGGGCAGACTGCCGGTGTCCTCTTGAATTTGCTGGACCATGTTTTCGTAGACCTTCAAAGGATTGATCTCCAGGTCGACATCCTGCAGCTCAATGAGAGAGTTGATCTGTTCAGCCAAGACATGTTTCAAATAGCTTTGGCCGGGGCCACGGCGGGTGTAGGTGGTCATCATGCGCGAGACGGGTGTGTTTTGACGGAGAAGGGACGAGTATTCGGGCGTGTTATCGAACTGGTAGGTAAGGACGGACTGGAACATGGTCAACAGCAGATGCTCTTCGCGGCTCTCGTATTGATTGCCATAGATTGTGAACATGACCGTTTGCAGGAGGGAGTCGATTTCCGACATGGAGACGAGCCGGCAGAGGTGGGCGATGTGTTTTGGTTCAGTTTGGAGGAGGAAGAGAAGATTTCCGTATTTCTGTGTCTTGTCGTCGTTGGGGAAATATCCTTCTTGAAGATCGAGGGGATCTTCGAGATGGCTTGCGACCTCATTTTGCTATCAGAATTATCAGTATGGGAAAGATGCATCCAGGACCGTTTGATTCGGACATACTTCTTCCAGGGCCATTCGGTTTTGAATAAGCAAAGCGATTCGAGAATCGAGATAACGGACATCCTTTTCCAAGACAAAGTTCTTTTTCGACTGAGAAGAAATCTTGGCCTTCAGTTCTCGGAGATGTTTCTGGACTGCAGAGACAAACTGTGTTAGTCTTTTTGGGCTATAGGGACAAGGAGGTAATCATACCTTTTGCCAACTCATCGGAGATTTCCAAGTCCTTGTCCTTTGCGGACATGGACAGGTACAGGGCGGTGACCGAAATGCGCTTCGACGCGCGGGCCGAGCGAGCCTCGTGCGAAGACATGGTGTTTTGTCGGGAGACGGGTTGAAAAGAAGACGAGGAAGATGTCGAGGCCCTCGATGCCGGCTGCAGCATAGTAGCCACCGACATCTGGTGGCTGTTGGGTGGGAGCGTGTAGAGCGAGGGTAAACCACTCGAGGGGCCGACTGTCTTATTGTGAGTGCGCCAGTTGTGAACACTGTTGCATCAAACGATGCGACAATCACTAGACCGGAAAAAAATGAAAAAAGAAATCCTACACGCTGAAACCAAGAGGAGTCACTTCCGCGTGGCTTCCGTATTCGACGGGCGCAATGGTAATCTCGTGGGTGTGTGAGGATTGCTTGTGTCGGCAGTTGCGATCAGGAGAAGGGGCCGGCGCGCAAAAATTGGTGGGCAAGTTCTTGTTTCGGGATTCCCGAGGCCGATCGATCGCAGCCAGGCGAACGGTAGGGACAGGAAGGGGGGATGTGCCGGCGGACACGGAGGAGGGAAGAAAAGAAAAAGAAAATGTCGCGTATAAATAAATGAGACAGAATAATATTTAATATTGTTGAGGACGGGCGGGAAATCAATCAGACGCGATAAGGCGGGTGAGCCGAGTGGATTCGTTTCAGCAACAACGCTGTGGTATCGAAGGCTGGATGGCTGGCAGTAAACCGGTCTGGCGGGCACGGAGTAAATAATAGTAACAGGAATGGCAACAATTAATCAATAATAAAATCGAAGCAGAGAGATGTTGGACAGCGGCACAGTGGCAGAGCCGTGGACGATCGACGACCGAGGGGTTCCTGATTGGCGAGTGGCAGGGGGGGAAATTGGCGACTGAGAGCAGAAAGAGGAGTCGGGCGAAGACTTGTAGATCACGGGCTGGTCAAAACCGGTCTGAGCAGAGGAGAACAGCGCCGCGCCGTTAATCGCTTCGTGAAACAACAAGAAGAAGAGGAAGAAGGAAAGCGATGACTGCGAGGAGAGAAAAGGGGAAAGGGGAGGCCGGAATCGGGATGATGAGACAGGCTGCGGCTGCAGCAAGAGTAAGAGCAAGAGCAAGAGCAGGAGTACAGGTGAGGAAGGTGCCGAGAGGGAAAGAGGCAAGAGAGAGGGGCGCTACGCCGGGGGAGGGGCAGGCCGGGCGGCGCCTATTAGTGACGGTGTTGCGCTGATAGTGAGGAGCTTAGTTGCTCCGCTCTTGTTTCAGACTGCACCCGTGTTGGTAGGATTATATTAATAGGACACTAGCACTTGCGCAGGATACACAGAACATTCATTGCTGTCGAACAGAAGAACAGATTGACGGCATCCATATCTTCTCCTGCCCGTTCGGGCCTCAGCCTGCAGCCCACCTGCCAGTGGGGCCGCCCGGGGTTGTGCTCAGCCATGATTCGTGCGGTGCCATGCAGGAACCACCGCGGTGGGGCCCAGGCGATTTCCGCCAATGGCAGGCGTGGCTCATCAGGGGTGGTACCTCTCGGTTCCCACGGGTGCCGACACCATCTCGTCTTTTGTCTCTCAGGACGCAAGGGGCGCGTAACAATCCTATAATTAAATTACATGCAGTACGGACAAGATATGCGTACCGAGGCCTAATCCGGACATGATGTGACTGAGTTTGGTAGAGCCCCACTTGTCTTGCCATGTCGATCCATGCATTCAGATGTTCGTACAGAGTATACAGAGGATGTTCTCGACATGGCGACAAGTCCCGCCAGTATCTGTGCTACCAGGACGTTGGCTCTAGAATCATGTCAGACTGCACTTCAGTATTACGAGCATCAGATGACCCCTCCGGGCCAATGGGAGCCGCGCCTCTTGGCCGTCTCCTGATCATGCAGCCAGTCACAAAAATATGCTAGTTTTCATATTCCTGTACAATATATACGCAGTACGAGTGGGGAGGCTAGTGCAGGGACCCGAATGCAAGTCCAACTTAGTCATCCTTTGTGCTGCTTAACTTTTTTTTTTTTTACTTTCTCTCTCTCTTTCACAGTTCCTTTCAGCTCTTTCCTTTTCCAACGGCACTGCATGTAGTATCATTATTACTATGTACGACCCTATTCCATAGTTCCACTGTTTGCGCTACGTCGTACGTAGAGTAACTCTACATATACGACTCCGTTCTACGTACTACATAATTAGTCCATGACTCTTATGACTCGACGAACTCGACTCCATGACACTGCTGTGGGACTAGCTCTGCACAGAATCAATAGCGCCCCCCGATCTCAAAAAAAAAAAAAAAAAAAAAAA
>CVMT01000002.1:1169629-1272753 GCA_000985935.1 Talaromyces islandicus | reverse complement strand
AAAAAAAAAAAAAAAAAAAAAAAAAAAAAAAAAAAAAGGCAAAAAAAGCAAAAAAAGAAAAAAAAAGTAACACGGCCTCTGTACGGAGTACGTATCCGTGCGTTCCGCTGCTGCTCATCATGTTCATCCGAGATCCATAAAAAAAGGGCCTCAGGGTGAACCGTGAGGTTCTAGGGCCACTGGTCTCCTGATCGTTTACCGACTCTGAAGTCTGTACGCCATGACATGTCGTGCTAAGAGTCTAGTATGCAGAGTGGGCCTGCAGCCTGCAGGTGCAAGCTTGGCCCATGGTCTGTGCTGCCAGCTGGAGTGATGAGAGTACAAATATAGATTGTACTGCACAGTATACGAGTTGTAATCGTAGTAATACCAGCTAGCAGACATGTGACCAGGATCCTGGAAACAAACATGTGACCGTCGCAGCAAGGACTCCCGTCACATGCGCGAAGTCGGTTGGCAACTGGGAAGGAACTGACGTCAATCGCCAATCGTGCCTTCCTTATCTTGACTCCACGAGAAACATTATTGAACCTTGCGTCAAGCCGTCAACTCTAATCAATACGAGATGCCCACATGATTCCTCCTCACAAGCTCACACAACATCGCACGCGGAAGCAAGAATCAAATCAACATCCAATGAATTATTCGGGTATCGCTATGACATAAAATATATCAATACATACATACATCTACGCCAAATCAATGCTCTATATGGTTTAGTATCTCATTTGCTAAACGTAAACGTCCGTCCGCTGATTTCCTTCTTGGTTTTGCGCATTCCACTCGGAGCATTGAGCGACTTTGCGTACGGGTTGAAGGGTTTCTTGTGTTTTTGCGGGCCAGCACTTTCAAGAGCTGTGTTCTTGGCGTGCAGGACTGTGGGTGCACTGCTATAGTCGAATGGAGTCGTCTCCTCTTCAGCCCGTTGTTGAGCATTAGATTTTTTCTTCTTGTTCGTCTTCCGTTGCTTCTTTGCAGGCTTCTCGTCTTCTGAAGACTCCGAGTCGGATGACGATTCACTGCTGCTGCTGCTGCTGCTACTGCTGCTATCGCCACTGCTAGACGTTGAATCCGACACCTCGGGTTGCTCGCTCATCTTTCTCTTCTGCCGCGGTGCCGCTTGCTTAACCGTAAAGATCTCACTTGTGTCGGGCTTTGCAGATGGTCGTTGAGCCGCAGATGGCTGCGAGGGCTGCTCAGGTACCAATTTCTCTTGAACTTCCGATATCGTCGCCGGCATGGGAGGGATGGGAAGAGACAACCGCATCGCTTCAAGCGACGCTGCCACTTTAACGTCCCCGGGCACGGTGGCAACTTCCAGCTGCTTCAGCGCCGATCCCCAGAACTGAGACGAGTCTGCTCGGACATCGCCTGCTAGTATAGCCTTGGAAACAACAGGCGGGGTTTGAACTGAAGGGGCAGCTTCAAAGGCGGCTCTTCGTGGTTTGACCACATCGCGTACATCAGGGCCCGTGGCTCCCGCAAGTTTGGCTGATTTGATCACTTCCAAGAGCTCCGGGATCCGATTCTTCACTAGCAAAGTAACGGGTGACAGGGTCCGGAAGAGAGTGTGTCTATCGACAGGCATAGCCAGGGCAAGCTTGAACAGTGCGTGCTTTGGAAAGACACATTGCACGCCTTCATCCTCTTGTCGGGCAATCTGGTCACGCCACTGATGTACAGCCTTGAAAACAGCGAATTGCTCTTTACTGAGCAAGGTGGAGGTCCTAGTCAGCAAGTCATACCAGCCCCCGGCACCTTGACCATGGACCGCGTCGTAAACTGGCCGTTCAAATCGCTGCAAGGCTTCCGTCTTTGATTGCTCGAGCACATAGTCAACCAGGTTGTTCTCAGGCTCGGACTTTTCCACGAGCTCATTCCGCAAACAGTCGTATATATAAAGCAGATAATGCGTGTCGGCTCTAGCATATCTCAGCATCTCTTCTGTCAAAGGACGAAGACGCCAGTCAGCCATCTGGTATTTTTTGTCTGCTTCGTACTTGGCGAATTTCTCTAGAAGAAACTTCAAACTCCGCTTAGGGTATCCAAGAGCAACAGAGGCATGGTAAGTATCAAACATGCCAACCACGTAGAGCCCCAAATCTCTTTGCAGCCAGACAATATCCATCGTCGAGCCGTGAAACACTTTTAGAATCTTGGGGTCGGTAAAGACTTCATTGAGACGCTGCAAATCCTCGCGCCATGGTTTGAGCGTGTCGACAACCCAGTCCTTGTCCCGCGTGCTGATTTGCATCAGCGAGACAAGACCGTGGTATGAGTGTACATCGTGATGCTCCAAGTCAACGGCAACCTCTTTGGCCTCTTTCAGCTCTGCCACCATCTCGGCGACTGCTTCTGGGGTATCGACCCAGACTGGTTGTGTAGCTTCAGCGGGTCCAAATTCTATTGGAGGCGCGACGGTGTAGGCCGATTTATCATACTTGGCCTTGCGGATTTCTTTTTCGTAGGGGTTAGGATAACTAGAAAATATATGTCAGCGCTTAATAGCTTCCGCAGCGTAGTTTTTTTCCTCTCACAATGCAGGGTTCCCTTTCTGACGCAGAGATTTTTCCAGCGGCACAATTGCATTCGGCTTGGATGTGAGAAGCGGCCGGAACAGCGAGACATCTGTATTATCTGGAGCGCGGTGGAACAAAAGCTGAGGTTTTGGGATTTTCGAAGGACCGTAACTATAAATCGACGGAAACGCGGCGTCTTGTTGACGAGAATCGCCCTTTCGAGTGGCAGCAGCAGCAGCAGCAGTAGCAGCGTCTTGCTGAGACGGGCTAAGCTTTTTGATGATTCCCGTGAATTCATCCAGACAGGCATCGGCCTTTTCCAACAGATTATCAATCACATCAACCACCCCACGCCAGTTATCCTCGACAGCATCGACATCGTCCAACACGGGCGGCGCTTTGATATCGGTGCCGGCGGAGGCGACTCTGAGCAAGGACGAAGTTAGAGATAGTAGTCGCGCGCTTTCTTCGTCGAGCGACTCGGCGAATTCCGGGTTTGAGTTGCGGTGAAAGTCAATGTCCTCGGATGAAATGTGGTTGACGGTGCGAGTTGTTTGGAGCAGTGCCGTTTTGATGCTCTCGTGGAACGAGGAAAATTCATCCGAGGCGTCCATGGCGGGGGCGCGCACCAGCTGGACTGGTTGACTGGAAATGATATAAATAATATCACCCCACAATGGCCGTAGAAAGGAAGGAAAAACAAACCAAAAGAAATGATAGTTTAATTTTGCTTCTTACGAGGAAAAGTTAGTGGTGATAAAAATTGCGGCACAAAATTCAACCGGAGAAAGAAAGCCGCCGGCGGTGAGGGCCACGCGGCGCTCCGACTGGCCAAGGGCGCATTCGGTTTTGGCTTCATCAGGCAATCAGCTTTACTAGCTTTCTCTTCCGCCTACTTCCATTGCTACCAACCCTTTTTGCCACTGGCAATTTTCTCAGCAGATCAATATATATTTTATTTGAAGCGTGGGGAGTGTATGAATTCGGATCAGAAACGATTCATAAATATGTCGGCATCACTGGCTCCTGAGTGCAATGAGGTCAAAGAGTATGTCGGATATTTTGCCCAACTGTTACGAACATGATGTATATATGCTGACTGCTGAGTAGAAAGTACGATACGTGTTTTTTGAAGTGGTACAGCGAAAGTAAGTACAAACACACTCTTTTTATTTCTTTCGGGGTAACTCGACTAACTAGAACAGAATACTTGCGAGGGAACTCCAAAGATGAATGCGCTGATCTGTTCAAAAAGTACAATGCATGCTTGACGGTATGTTTCATGGAAGAATGGTGAGGTGAGTTGGATTCTTTGCTAACGAGGATTTAGAAAGCGCTGAAAGACCGAGGTATCGATACTATGCTGGACGAAGCACAGCTGGGTACCAAGGAGAGTGATGCCGAGCATTTGAAGCGGTA
Organism: Talaromyces islandicus; assembly: GCA_000985935.1. Taxonomy (NCBI): domain Eukaryota; kingdom Fungi; phylum Ascomycota; class Eurotiomycetes; order Eurotiales; family Trichocomaceae; genus Talaromyces; species Talaromyces islandicus. The sequence goes on along the minus strand of CVMT01000002.1, from coordinate 1,268,815 downwards.
GACCTGTTCCTGTGAGAATGGACACGAAGAAGTTTTTAAAAGAAAAAAAAAAGACAACAAAAAAAAGAAAGAAAGAAAGAAAGAAATCTCACCTCACTTCTACAACACACGATCCCCAAGAGGAAGCTCGCCCAGCCAGAGTACCAAATGCCCAATGACTCTTCCACCTTCCTCGCAGTCGGGAACAATGCCTTCGTTCTTGAACCTCTGGACCCAGAATCTTTCCTCTGCAATTTTCAAGTCCTTGTTGAATTTCGACTCGCAGTCCTTGCCGGTTACGGTGGTGCCTGGGAATTTCTGGCGGAAGAGGTCTGCGATTTCGCGCCAGCGGTATGTGGTGCCTAGTTTCATGACGATGAGGTAGATGATCTGGTCCTTTGACCAAGTGGATCCGTGTGCCATTTTTCTTGATGAGTTCAGAGAGTGATATGTAAGTGGCCTGTGACAATAATGGGATATTGGTGAGATGGTGATGAGACGGTGAAAAGAGATGAGAGGAGGAGAGGAGGGGCTGTGTGGATGAAAGAAAATGTCTGCACTGCGTCACCTGAAGGTACCCACAGACGACGGTCGTTGTTCACGATTATATTTATGCTGTATTATAAATCTCTGCTTTAGTGCATTTGTGAGCGAATATTGAAGGCAATAACATTGAAACAAAAGGTTCCTTATAAGCAGTGGTTGCACATCTCCATATTCTCTATATTGAGACAGGCTTGAGCATTCCTTTTATCAGCGAATATAACTATACGATTGTATGTCTGCGATTGTATTCATTAATAGATATATCAGTGGCATTTTGATAATTTCAAATGTTAACAACAAAGATTGATACGTATTATAACAAGGTGTCAACTGGTATATGCAACTGAAGTTTGATATACCCTAAAATCATCTCAACACCGACCAAAAAGTCGCTGGCAGAACAACCATGCATATAATTGACCAATATTTAAACCGAAAATCCAACTAGCCTTGGCTCAACAGTTGTGGTGGTGGTGGTTGCACGTGACATCAAATGCAATGCCAATGCGACGCGACCGGTCTCCCAATTTCAGAAAATTTGGAAAAGAATAAAATAAATAAATAAACGAATTTGGGCGAGGTTGTACGTATAGGCCTCCGTAAAAGCCCAACCTAATGGGACCTGTCTCTGTTTTTCCTTTCGTTCCTTTTATCTGGACTTTTTGACACTCCTATAATGATACACCAACGGTTGTTGTTAACGCGTCATTCGGGCGTATACTTTCTACCATACCATACTTCTGCCAATCTTGTCCAGTCATATATACGCTCTCCGACTTTGCAAACGACTTCTTCTCGTATGTTGCATGGTTATAGCGAAACACCCTTTTATGAGCATATGATGAGTTCGCTTCCTATGACTTGAGCATGCTTTCAAGTGTACTCATGCAAGATTAGAACTTGACCCTCACAATTATACAAGCGGACGGTGGCTTCGTCATGACAAGAATGAAAGAGACATGCGATACATCGGATTTGATTTTAATGCACTTTGTAGGAGGATCCTTGAGCTGTGTCCAGGAGCCGATTCAGTCTTGAACTGCGAAAAGATAGAAGGAGGGTTCAACCGTGTCTTTATTTTCACGTTGAATAATTATAAACGCATCGTGGCGAGGCTTCCATTTACTCTGGCTGGACCACCACAGTTGACAACGTCTTCTGAAGTTGCTACGATTAAATACTGTGAGCGAATATCGCAAATCCGCTAGGTACTCTGCCTGCTAACTGATCTACGTAAAGTACAGGCTAAAACGAGTATACCAATCCCAACTATCCTTGATTGGAATAATGAGTCCTCGAACCTTATTGGAAGCGAATACATCATCATGGAACATGCAGAAGGTGTCCAGTTGCACACAAAATGGCCGGAAATGTCTAGCAGTGCCCGTGTAAAGTGCATAGATGCAGTTTACCGCACGCTTAAAGTGATGGTAGACCTGGAGTTCCCAGCTTTTGGGAGTGTTAATTTCAGTTCGTGCCTTCAATCTGACTTCAAAAAACTACCTCTGGGTGATGTGTTTTGTGTTGGACCCCACTGCGCGCCTAGATATTGGAATTGCAATACTAGTGAACCGAGATATTATCATAACACTCACCCAAATCAGGGACCATGTAGGTTGTTCAGACCGCTAAGCTCCCTAGCTTAGCTGCTAATTAGTTACTCAGGGACTACTCTGGGCAAATATTGTGACGGGCTTGTTGATGCCAGTATCTCCAGAGTCCCACCTCGTGATCCGTCAGCTGAGAAACGGGCCTCTTATCATGGCTCTATTCAAGCACACCTAGACCTCCTTGAATATACCCGGCCTGTACTTAAGGTAATGTGTACAGACCCTCAGATTCAAGCAACTGCAGCGCCAACACTGTTTCATCCCGATCTACACAAAAGGAATATATTTGTGTCGGAAGAGGATCCCTCAAAAATAACAGGCATTATTGATTGGCAATCGGCTAGCATTGAACCGGCATTTTGGTATGCGGATGAAGTGCCAGACTTTGCAATCCCTGATGACAGTGAGAATAATGTTTGTGCGAGAGCCTTTGATGCTTGCTCTCGCTTTTTAACCCCGAAGCTTTCTGGTCCTAGATTAATGGATGAGAACATCTTCCGACCATTTCTCTATTGCTACAGAACGTGGAAAGATGGAGCTGTTGCCTTGCACCATGAATTGATCGAGACAACCCGAAGGTGGAACGAACTAGGTTTTACAGGCTCGAGCCCCTACGTTCTCCCTTCGCCAAATGAACTAGTCGAGCATGAAAGAGAGTACAAGTTATTTGTAGCAGCACAGGAATTGAAGCATGACCTAGCAGGCTTGCTTAATACCGCGACAGATGGCTGGGCTCCGCTAGATACCTGGGAGGCAACTGAACTAGCCCACAAGGAAGTATTTGATGGCATGTTGACCGCTGTGTTGACAAACAAAAATCCAGATGATGACGAACCAGTGAAGGATGAAGCAGTTCTGAGATCAATCTGGCCATATGATCTTCCTGATGTTGGTTAGTTCGAACCGTGGCAGACACTCATTTCCGGGCTCAAGCCAACCAAGTGAGAGTAGCTTCTCCTTATTCGTGAGAAGTCCGCAGTCGTTGCTTCTGAAAAAGGTTTATGTCGATAGTTGAGCTTCATTGGGAAGGGGGGCGGAAGAAGCAGAATATATTATCGGCCCATCATACGTTTAGTTTAAATCTACTTTTGACCAACGTAGAAATTGAAGCTCAAACTGAGGCCTAAATAGTCTCATTTCTCTAGCACCGTACATAATTCATTCTCATTTTCGTCATGACTACAGCGCTTTAATGAATTGGCCTGGTTGGTTGCGTGACACCAGCGGTCCTCAAACCTGCGTAGGCTACCATAACCCGGTCGTTTCGTGGCTTGAGAAGTCATCGGTATATGCGAATCTCACGTATCTGTTGCTCGATAGCTACTGTGCCTTATTCGGTCTCTCAACAGAGCTCCGCCAAATTTCAGTTGCCCAAACTGTAACATAGTCATAGTCGGAAGACAGTTGCAAGTCATTTAGGTGACTTCATGAACGATGGCCTATATAGTTTTAAAAGTTTAAGAAAGTTTAGGGAGCTAATCAGAAGCTGCTTACATGCCCTCCTAGCGTTTATGCGCCACTAAGCTTGTATAAATAGGTAGGGATCATCAATGTTAACTCTGTGTGTATATATAACAGAAGAGAACAAATATTACAGAAATGGATAAATGATAGTAGTGATCAATATATTCGTAAACAACGCCACCATAGTTTATCGACATGTCTGACTATGCAGGACAAAAAGCAGCGCAGCAATTAGCCAGCCACATGAATGTTGAAAAGTGTATATCAATTTAACTACGTTATCTAGACGCTTATTAATAGCTATGAGTAATTTTAAGTGGTAACTGACCCTGTTGTTCTCCAAATTATAGCAATTATATCATTACCCCTCACGTTGACGTGATATAGAAGCCCGCTCTATTAACCTTGTAACGACCGTCAAAAAGAGGGAAGAGAACCAGTTGGTCGAGAACCATTAGAATAATAATAATTAAAAAAAAAAATGCACCCAACAGAAAGCTCCAACGTCCAAGGCGGCCATGTCCAGGCCCGGCCAACAATCACCGCACCCCTGACATATTCCGGATCGCTGGACAGCTTCAACTATACAGACCTAACTCCAGTGATTGGCCGCGAATACACAGACGTGCAGATAGCGCAAGTCCTGCATGCACAAGAGCGTGACCGCTTGATCAGGGACATTGCCATTACAGGTATGGACATAGCCATGTTTATATATATATATATGTCTGACTGTGCTGCCAGTCTCACAGCGAGGCGTGGTGTTTTTCCGAGATCAAGATGTAACACATCTCCAAATGAAAGAGTTTTGCGAAAGACTTTCGACTCTTGCCGGATGCGTAAGTCCAGTACACAGCCATAAAACATTGCGAGCCTAATAGAAGAGAAAAAAAAGCCCACCAGCTCTTCCCTCCACATCCACCCCCTTACCGAACAAGGCAGCGAACTCGGCGACCAGATCAGCGTCATCAGCAGCGCAAAACAGAAAAAGGGCGGCGGACTCACGCACCAACTCAGCGACACCAGCCGGTTTGCGTCGGTGGGCTGGCACGCAGACATCACGTTTGAACCTGTCCCATCGGACTACGCCATGCTCAAGATCCATACCTTGCCTCCCTTGGGGGGAGGAGATACACTGTGGGCATCCGGGTATGAGATTTATGATCGTCTGTCTGTGGCCATGGCGGCGTTTTTGGAAGGGCTTACGGCGACGCATGATGCCAGTTTTTTCCATGACGAGGCGGCGCGGTTGGGGAATCCGTTGAGAGAAGGGGTGAGAGGGTCGCCGTTGAATCAGGGGTCGTCGTTGAAGGCGGTGCATCCTGTTATTCGCACGAACCGTGAGTTTTCACCCCTTTTTTGGGGTGGGATTGGATTGGTCATTTACTGATGAATTAATGAAATAATTAGCTGTCACCGGATGGAAGTCGGTGTTTGTCAACAAGGGCTTCACGAAACGCATCAACGGTGTCACAAAAGACGAGTCTGATATCCTCTTGAATTATCTTTTCAACGTAAGTTTGCACTCCTTTTCTGGCCTTGCTGCTACACAATCAACAGAACTAAAACAAAATATTTTGCAGCTCGTCACGCAAAACCACGACGCCCAGGTTCGGTTCCGATGGAGCAAAAACGACCTGGCCGTATGGGACAACCGGTCCAACTGGCATTGCGCGACTTATGACTACGACGAGACGCGCGTGGGCGATCGAGTGTGCAGTCTTGGTGAAGCGCCGTATTTGGACTTGGATTCCAAGTCTAGGAGACAGTGGTTGAGTGAATGATATTGGGGCTTTGTGTGTTTTTTGAGAAGTATACTTTTCCTCGGTTTTAGAAAGAAATTTTGATTATATCATTAAAAAACGTATTGCACTAATCATCGATAACTTCGACGCCCAGCACCCGATGCAAACCCCGGGGGCACTTTGATACCGGCATTCATCTTCGAATGGCCACTGCCAGTGTGGCCGGTCTTCTTCTCGGTCAACCAGCTCCACACCTCCATCATCCCGGCACGGTGTGCTGGCAACATGCTATATTGCATACTATACAGATTGCGGCGATGGATCGGGGGCACGAACTTGCCAGACACCAGACACAGGATGACGCTAGGTGAGAGGTAGTGTCGTCGCAGCCGATGTCCAAGCTGGAAGTATTGGTCGAACATGGCGCGTAGTGAGAGGGGAATAGACTGGCATGATTGTCAACACGTATTTTTTTTTTAAAGAAAATGGAGATGGTGAAAGGTAGCATACATCCATGTATATATAAGAGATCGAATCTGGTTCCCCTTTGTCTTTCGATGACGGTTTAATGACTTCTTCCCGCAGCTCAAAGTGAATGCCACCTGCACTGAATTAGACAAAAATCCTTTCCTTTCACACGTGTCAAGACACAAGACATACCTGGCAAGCGTCCCGAGTCCTTGACCCGCAGCATCAACGCAAACAGCGGGAAATGATTCAAAAACGCCAGGCACGTGTCGAGAGCTGCCTTGAGCGAGATGATCATCATTCGAGCCGATGCAAACGCAAGATAAAACACAATGACAGTAGGCAACAAAAAGAAAAGCACTGTGAAAAGAATCGTGCCCAAAAGAAGCTGATCAAGGTCATAGTCGCACGAGTCAATTCGGTTCCGCAGTACGTTTCGCTTTTTGCCTCGGAATAAATGGAAAAGAGACATGATTATGCTTAGTTGCCAGTTGAAGATGCGCGCAGATGCAATATAAAAGGAGTAGATGTGTATGGTGACGATGGAGAGCAGATCCGAAAATAAGGCGATTGGCATGCTGGCCCCGGCAAAGCTCGAGCATCCTATGATGTATATCAAGTTGGGTAGGTATGGTTGTAAGTTGGCAATACATGCTGCTCTGTGTTAGCAAAACGCACACAAAAAAAGGTTCATAAGAAATCTCACCAGCCCAGTGTTCAATAACCCAAAGAAACAAATCTCCGAGAAAAGCTGCCAGCTCCCCGTTCAGCTTCAGTCCTGCTGGCCAGCCCATTAGCCAGGAGATTGTGCGCTGTAACCCTTCCACCGTCCAGTCAGAAATAATATAGTCTATCTGGCCGGCTACCCATTGTGCATTATCAATAATATAAGACCCCAGTGCAATGCCGATGATGACGTCGTTTGCTACAAGCCACAGAGAATTGTAAAATCGGATATAGTCCGGATGGCTGGTCGTCACACTCTCCCAGTTATCCTTTCGTTGGCGAAGCTTGACGTACTGCATTGGCCAGTAACAAAACTGCTGCAATCGAATGTCGACCTGCTGGGCGCTGGCAGATATGTCCTTGAGAGCAGCCGCGTCGGGGCGAGCGCGCCACTCAAGAATACGCAGCACTATTTCAGCTACTGCGCGATGACAGACGAGGCCAATAACAAAGCACCGGGTCACGACAGGCCAAAGCCACTCCCAAAAGACGTGGGCAAGCCCCAAAACAACAAAATCCCACAGCGTTGTTGCCGACTCCACGACACGCTCACTCACGCTCATGCTTCTCTTGGGACGCGTGCCAATCAACTTGCTATTCTTCTCAATCAGTTCTCCGACTTCAAAAGCACAATTAACCTGATTGAGAATCGTCGGAAGAGCCAGTTCTTTCTGAGACGGCACGTGTCTAACCACCGTATGCCATTTCAGCTTTTCAACCAATGCTTTCGAACGGTCTTTTTCAATCTCCTCCCCGGAGTTCACCCCCACAAGAGGACGGCCCCTTTTATCGCTAGTGTGTTTATCAGCGAGAGCGAGCGAAATCGGTTCTGAAGACATGTACTGCATGCGCTTTGGATGAGGACGGTTGAACATGATGATTTGCACGGAGATGTTTGCCTCTGGAGGACAAAAGATCTTTGGGATCCGATGCGACGGACTCGTAGCTACCGACAAATGGGACGCATTGAAAGCGCTCGGCGACTCGATCGGGTTGGTCGAGCCCAGGACATGCATCGCAGACTTTCCGCATAACAAAAACAGCTGGGCCATTGGGTGTGGACAGTTGCGGAACAGGATGCCGGTTCGCAGGGCATTTTCGACGTTTTTGGCCTTGTATTCATCAGCTTGTCTTCCAACCTGAGTTGTCTGTATATACGTACCTCGACATGCTCCAGCACCGTTATGACAAAAAGATCATGGTCCGAATTCCGCCAACCCACAATCACGCCCGGCGACGACGAACGAGGAAGATCATTCGGCCAGAACACGCGCAACAATCCGTCGCCGACAAGCATATTGACATTATCTTCCCTTCTTTCCCTTTATAAGCGTTTTTCAAAAGGAGCCCCTACGCCGCAGCTCTTCCCTCGCCGAGATCCCCTGCTGCACAACGCGCGGGTGCAGACTAAACTCCTTGGACGCTAGGTAATTCAGTGGCACAATCAGCACAAAAAAGAAAACAGACAGCAGCACAAAGCCCTTGGCGGTGCGAGTGACAACGCCGTGATTCCACGCGAAAATGGCCAGATCGTACAGCCGGGTGACCAGGTCCCACCGCGCGGTGATGTAGCCCGCTACGAAGATGCCGAGGGTGAGGACAGAGAATGGGTGCATGAATGAGGATCGGTTTTTGTTTCTTTTAGTTTGACGACCGGTTCGAATAGAGGTGTTTCAGGCCAAGGTTCAAGAGCGCATAGCTGGATTGGCGTGGGCTAGACAATCGTTTCGGATGAAATCATTATCGAGTCGTAAATCGGGGCGTTTCTCAAGCGAAGGAATTGTGGAAAGACCGTCTTTTTCTGTCAAAAACAAAGAAAAAACAATTATTGAAAAAAAGGGTGTTTATGAAGAAGAGAAGACGACACAGGCTGGAGGAGATCGATGGGGACTCCAAGAAGCTGCGCGCATCTCCGCGACCCTGATTGAATTGGCACGTGATTCCAGATCGACGGGATGTCAAAAAGCGGAGACCTGATTGGTCTCTTGCGAAGTATATCCATTACTACAGCTCAATTAAGAAGACTGGCTCAACTGACATACGTAGTAACTATACATTAAAATAAACAATTCCTCAAGTCCTAACAATGAACCCAGACCTAGATAACACCGGACCTATATAATAATCTCAATATGAAATTCACGCCCATCACAGCGCTTTAATACCCTGAAACACCTTGTTCGCCTGCAAACTAGCATCTGCCGCAACCAAATCTCGCATCACTTTGCGCTTCTCCTCTGCCGTCATGCCCTCTTTGCCCGGGCCTTCAATTTCTGCTTTCCACTTGAGCAGCATCGATTTGAGCAGAGCGCTGCCCTCTTCCACTTCCTCTTGCGTGTACTTATCAAGGGCGGCAGAGCTCTGTTTTTCTGGTTGATCTGCGGTGGCGGATGTAAAGTCTTCAAGCTCTTCTGCCTTTTGTCGGGCCATGTTGACGACTTTTTCTGGGAATCGGACCAGTTCTGCAACGTGGATGCCAAACGACTGGTCACAGACGCCCGGTTCGACACGATACAAAAGCGTGACTTCGCGTTTCTTTTTGCCTTCTTGCTCCTCCTTGCCATCGTTAATAAAGGCCACTACATGCAGGTTCTGCACGGATTTGGGATACCGATCGGCCAGCGCCGTGAGCTCGTGGAAATGAGTGGCAAACAGCCCAAAACATCCAATCTCTGTGATGATGTGCTCCGAGATAGCCCAGGCAAGACCGAACCCGTCATAGGTGCTGGTTCCACGTCCGAGTTCATCGATGATAATCAGAGACTCGGAGGTCGCAGACTTGAGAATATTCGACGTCTCCAACATCTCCGCCATAAAAGTAGACACTCCCTTGAGCTGGGAATCGCTGGCCCCGACACGAGCCAGGATGCAGTCGAAAATGGTGAGTTCGGCCTCTGTGCAGGGCACAAAGCATCCAATTTGGGCCATCAGCGCAATGACTCCGATCTGTCGAATGTATGTGGATTTACCGCCCATGTTGGGGCCGGTAATGATGAGGAAAGAGGATTCGTCGCGCACGAGGGAGACGTCATTCGTAATAAAGGAAATGTCGTCTTGCATTTCCATGCATGGATGGCGCGCCTCTTTGAGTACCGTATTCCCTGTGCCGCGGGGATGCATCTGAGGACGAGTATACGCCGTCGGAGCATGCACCGAGACATGTGCAAAGCTGACAATCACATCCAAGTGCGCCAACGTGCCGGCAAGCTGTTCGAGGATTGGGCAGTAGGAAGCAGCCACATTGACAACCTCTTGAACGAGACCCGACTGGGTTCGATTATAATTCGAGGAGAGTTGATCATGTTCCCTCCTGAGTTCCTGCATTGTCCGTGTGGAGAAATACACACCGTTTTTCTGTGTAGAGCATTCCTGGTACTCGCGCTTGTTACGAATGCAGCCTGCTTCATTGCGTGTTAACCTAAAGCACCATCCATGCACCCGATGGTTTTCAAGGAAAAGCTTCTTCTCCATATCCTGATTCAAATCGCGAGCTACCCGTCGATGCTCCACGTCCATGTCATACCTGAGCTTGTCCAGCTTTTTCCGAATGACGCGGAGACTCTCGTCGAACTCGGGCTTGATGATGAACTCGTGGTTATCGAGCGCGTCAAGGTCGACTGTAGTTTCAACCATTTCCTCCAGTTTCGAGAGACTATCAGAAAAGCTGCGAAGTTTAGATGTGTACTGCGCGTCCAATGGGGTCTGGTATTGCTCGTCCATGACATTCTCAAAGCTGCGAATGAAGCCTGGTAGGCGGATGGCCACCTGGTAAACCCGGACGACGTCTTCCAGATTGGCCTGGTTCCGCTGGAACCGCTTTGCCAGTCTGTATAAATCGGGAATGGCGCGCAGGTGCTCTTCCTGCATGGTTTGGCGAAGCTCGGTGTCGTTGACAAAGGCTTCGACCAGCTGCTGTCTTTTTTCGATCTCGGAAAGATCCATGAGCGGCTGCTTGAGCCACTGAGCAAGTAACCGACTTCCGACGGGGGTCTTGCAATGATTCAACAGACCATACAAACTCATATTCTTCGCGCCGTCCCGTGGACCGGGCATGAGGTTGAGGGCTCGCAGTGCAGAAGCGTCGAGTTTCATGTACTGAGACAAGTCGTGCTGGTACAGCTGGTATTGGCCAAAGTTGGTCGAGTCCGACATGACGCCCAGATACTTGATCAGTGATGCAGCTGCGCCCATGGCCAGCTTAAGTTCGGTTTGGGGCAAAGTGGCGGCGGAGCGCTCATCACGCAGTAGTCTGACCAGGTCTTGTTCGATATCTCTGGTACCAAAATCAGCCACGGGGCGCTCGGTGATGGCAATCCCGCAGGTATCAGCAATAGCTTTGAGTTTTGCCAGATCTGCATCCTTTTTGGAGGTGTCCAGCTGGACAACACACTCCTTGACCCCGAGCTGGATCACAAGCGACTCAAAGTTTGAGTAAACGTCGTTATCCAGGAACTCGCTCACACCAAGCTCTCTAACACTGGCATCTGCAAAACACACGCCGACATTTTTTGCTTCAGCAGACTTTGCAGAAACCTTGACCGCGAGAATAATTGGCGCCGAGTCCATCGCACCGGGACCACCACCACCAAGCTCTTCCTCAACATCCTGTAGATTTCCCGGGCTAGCCTGCTTCCCAAGCTTCCACTGACCCCTCCCCGAGTCCGCAGGCACCCAAATCTCAACACGCTTATTCAACCGAAAAAGGGCCTCGCGGATGAAATTCCGAAACACGGTGACACTCAACGTGACAGACGGCAAACCGCCCGAGTCGCTGCGACCTAGGGTCCTCAACACCGAGGTCGTTTTGTAGACAGTGCGCGCAATGAATTCGGCATCGCTACCGTGGGCCGTGTACCAATCGCCGCGGTCAAAGACGCGGACGGTGGTTGGGTTTGCTTCGGTACCGACGTCCTTGGTAGGGAGAGAGCGAAAGAAGCGAATGAAGCCGACTTCGTCGTCGACCTAATTCATGGTTAGTATTTCTTTTCTTTTTTATTTTTTTATTTTCTTTTTTTTTTTTTTTTGTGTGGTTTATTTGAGAGGGGAGTTACCTTTAGCTCTGGTCGCGAAGACATATTGTCGGATTGGCGAGGGAGTGATGTCGAGTGACAATGTTCGTTCTGGATAACCATAGCCCGTATATTTGGGGGAGACGCGAGGCGACGCGGTCACGTGAAAACGCGGACGCGTTTTCCAAAATAGGATAAATTATCAGACCTGATTGATAGAACTTACAATAATAGTAGATACGGAGTCAAAGGTTATATTTATGGTAGACGATATTATACAATCACTCGCTCAATGCAATGCAGTCGCTAATCCAAAAGACAAGAAAAGAAGAAGAAGAAAAAAATTAATAATTACATCATGAGTCTCAACTCAAAACTTCAACTTGGCAACTTTGATGCCAATTTCCCTTGGCGAAACATTATAGCCTGACGTCAGCACCACCGACTTCAGTTTATTGACCGTCACAATATCGATCCAGTCAGCTGCAACATCTTTCTGGCCCAGAATGTCCAAACAGGCGGCCACTTCGTCGGCGGGGATAGGAGTACGTAGCGAGTCCTGCACAGTTTGAATCAGGGAATCCCACGCAAAGGGCTTTTTTTGGACCGCAGCGCTTCCATTTTTGATCACGCGCGGTGGCCGCAGCAGAGCAAGCACACTGGCAACATCCTCTGCGCGCTGGGCAGCAGAGCGACGAAGCATTTGGTCTTTGGTCGGGGGCGGGCCCAGTTTGGACTGTAGCAATTCCTTGCTTTTGATGCGTTCGAGCAAACCTTTGCGGCGGTCCGCGGTCGGGTCACGGGTCTTGCTGACATTGGTCTCTGTGTTGTTGGCCTTCATCATCGCGGTCTTGACTTTGAGAACGCCCCCCTTGAGATCTTGTAACCGCTGCTGGCCTTTACGAAGGGCAGTGAAAGGGGTGAGAGACTCGTGAATCGGGGCGAGCGCCAGCGCTTCTACAAACGCCGATCCATCATCCTCGCTTTTGGCGGTTCGCAGCTTTTTCCATTTTTCACCAACAAGCTTGACGAACCGCGCATGAAGCTCATTCTCATTAACTGGCCCAGCAGCAGCACCCGACACTCGTTCCAGACAGATTTTTCCCAGCCCATAATTCGCAATGCGGAAGCGTAGTTGTCGAGTGTCGTCGCCATCCCACACGTGAACAATCCTTTGCACATCCTTGATGACGACCTTTCGTTTCTTCCACAGTTTTTCTACGCTGGGTAGAAGCTCCTTGAAATCGGCGGGCGCGGTCGGGCCCTTGTGCGTGAAATGGAGGCCAAGGGTTTTCAAAAACGACAAATGCAAACCGACAAACTGATCGAGGGCGGCGGGGAATATTTCTTCCTCTTTTTCCTCCTCCTCCTCTTCTTCTTCGTCCTCTTCACGGGGCAGCGAGCTGAGTTTTTGTCGTGTGGAGGTTTCTGGAATAGTAAAAGACGAGTCGACATGCACGGAGCGACGTTTTCGAGATGTGTTTCGAGTGGGGGTCGAGACGGAAAGATTGCTAAACTTGATTGTTTTGGACGGGGTATCCTCGACCGCAGATTTCTGTTGCTGCTCTTGCTCTTTTTCTTCTAACTCTTTTGCTTCCCGTTCTTGCTCGATCGTGTCAACCTCGTTGAGTTTGCGTTTCTTGGAAGGCGACGCCGTCAGGAGGCACGGGGTTGTGGCTGACACGGGAATGATCGTCTTTTTCTGAGGAGTGGTAGCGTCACTGGTTTTCCCATCGAGAAGCAGCGACGACGCAGCGCCGGGCTTGGTTGATCTGGTGAAGCGCTGGATACCTGGCTGGCCGTGGAAGGAGTGCGAGGCAGCCAGGCGCGACCGAGTGCGTCTGGTCGACATTTTTGTTTTTTGGTTTTTGTTCTTTCCTTTTTTGCAATTTTATCTTGTGGTGGTGCAATCGAGGCGAAGAACTACCGCGAAAAGAAAAATCGATGACGTTGTTTCCTTCGTTGTCTGCGTGAATTGTTTGTTGACTTGCTGCAGTTAAAAAAAAGGTGCGCTTTCCGGGCTAAAAGTAAACGGTGGCTGGTGCAGCCACTTTACGCGTGTTGGCGCGTTGTTTTCGCGTCAGTTCCCGAAACGGCAATACCACAGGGAACTATCCGTAATTGAATTGAAATATTTCAAATGTATTTATTATTCCTTTGCATGGAAATAAAATTATCTTTATATGAACTAAATCCAAGACAATTTATAGCATTATTATAATTCTTTACAACAGCCTGCAATCCGCGAGTCACCACAGCGATGCCTCGCGTGGCACTGGAATGCATCATTCCGACTACACTTGGGAAAATATACCCACCACTCCGACATATCATTAACGCAGAGCAAAAAAGAAAATTTTCCTTTCTTTTTTCTTTTTTCTTTCTCTTTTTTTTTTCTTTTTAAAAAAAAGGAAAAAAGGATTACTTCCCCCCAAACCACCCACCAACACTCTTCTTCGCCTCGGCCGCCTTATCCTCGATCTTGCGATCCACTTGATCCACGCCGCGCGCTGTGTCCTGGCGGATCTGGTCGACGCGGTCGATGCTCTCTTTGGCTTGCTGTCTGAGATCGTCGGTGCCTTTCTCGGCTTTGGCGCGTGCGGTTTGGAGCTGGAGGAAGTCAGTCGCAATCCTTTTTTTTTTTTTTTTGCCCCTTTTTTGCAAAAGGAGTTAAAAAGATAAGAGGGGAAGAGGTACTGTTTCGTCAATGTAGTTGGATGCCTGCTGCGCCGCGTTGGAGCCTTTGGTATCGTTGCCGCCGCGCTGTAGTTGTCTTTTGGCGGATTCGGCGTCGACTGTTACAAACCTCATTAATACCAAATGTCTCTTGAGGCGGTTTGATGGAAAGAAGAATAAGTAAGAAGGGTAAGCTACCTCTGGCCTTTTTAGCAGCGGCGTTGGGATCTCCGCCCGACTTGTACAGATAATAGCCACCGGCGCCGGCGACGGCGAGGCCGGCGTAGAGAGGGACACGGGACTTGGACATGGTATTCTATTTGTTATTTTTCTTTTCCGGTCCGAAAAAAAAATATTAAAAAACAAGAGGGGGTTATTGGCTTGAGTTTCGCTTGGAAAGATTAAAGGGGGAAAGAAAAAAGGTGAGAAGAGTTGTAAAGAGTTGTTTTAAGTTGGCGAGGGGGAAGATGCAAGATTGCAAGGTTTAGCTATGACGTCTTTTTTTTTTTTTTTTTATCTTTTTTGGTCTGACATGCATGCATGCATGGCTCTATACTGTGTATTACTTGAGTGGTACTACATCCATACATCCATACTTTTAGTAAAGCTACACAGAAATAGCTGCCACTATTACAAGGACAATAAGCTTTAAATATTGCATTACTCGAACAAATCCCATCCCATCCCATGCCTTCTCAAAACAAACCCCCCCTACAAAAGCAGATGGTGTGCGGAATACGTCAGTGCGTGCTCATCGCAACTACGTAACTGAGTTCGTTCTCCGCATTAAGCTTGGGCCCTGGCACGCTCGCTGGTTGGCGCTAAACAGCCAAAATGTGGGGTAAAGCAACGAGTCTAAAGTCGGAACAGGCAACGCGAGGGTAACCGTGGGATCAGGTTCCAAGTACGTACGGTAGTAACTTGACGGGTCGATGAAGTCACCATTCAGTGACATCGCGCTAAACCAGACGCAATTAATAACAGAAAGTCTAGACCAGGACCTCAATAATCAAATTCTACCTGTTCAGTTCATATTCACCCACAACTACATACATGCCTACTAGCTAGTCAAGAGACAAGTAGAAGACCAAAAAAAAAGAGCAAGTATGTGAACGAAAGTAATGATAGCCGGGTATACCCAATGCGGAAAACCCATCGCGCCAAAGCAGGATGCAACATGCTAGCAGTCCCAGTAACAGCCCAATACCCAATCATACATCATTTCATCAGTCGTAGCGTCGTTACAACAGTAGAAACATATAGTCAAAATAAGTGGTAAATCATGGAAAAAGAAAAAAAAAAAAAAGAGTAGAATATATGGTCAAACGAAAGTATTTAAAACAGTCGCGTGGCGGCTTTGCCCTCGCTCGTCGCAACCGCGACAAGGGCCTCGAGCCGGCCCATTCCAGGCGCGGCACCGGAAGAGTGGTCCAGGATGCTTGGGCGGCGTTCACGCTCTGTATAGTTCTGCTTCCATTAGTCTTGATTTGTCATTGTTGTTGTTGTTAACAGGACGGTATGCTCACATTTATGGGTTCGATGCTCGACTGCTCGACGTGGTCATTGCTATGCACAATAGCAGGATGGTAGTCCATCGAAATGGTCGACGGAGTAGCAACCCCTTCACTACTACTAGAATCCTCTGGGGATGTGCGTGTGACATGTGAGCCTGGAGTCCCGCCAGGGGCCTGGAAGCCATACCGCTTGGTATTCTGCGGAGTAGATGGTTCGTGGTGCGGCAGTGTGTTGGCGTTGGGGTGCAAAGGAGGACGGTCACTGCTCGACGGCCGCGAACCAACGCTATGAATCTCCCCCAGAGTCTGCTGACCCCAGGGGGTTGTTGCCTCCTTGTGTGGTGGTGGTGGTCCGCCACCAAGGTTGAGTCCCGTCAGATTGTAATGTAGATCCCATGAAATCTGGCCCCGCCGATGCCCAGGGCCAGAAATCGGCGGCTGTGGCCGGCTTGTCGGAGGGTGCGCTGCAAATCCAGGCGCGAATGTGTGGTTCGGAGGTGCCGAAGGTGGCGGAGGTGCTCGACTAGGAGTGTCGACTTGCATCGGACTGGGCTTACCAAGGGGAGGGGTTAGTGGGCGTCCTTGGATGACCTTGTCAAAGCTCTCGATTCCTGGAAGCCGAGGAGGTTGGCTGTCTGCGGTGTTGGCGCCGAATGCAGGCCGCAAAGTGTTGTTGGATGGCTCGTAGCTCGCCAGGCCGCTGGTGGCTGGCCGAGGATAGTACGTAGAAGGATGCCAGGTGCGCCGGCGCAGGTCGGCCTCTGATGCGCTCAAGCCTTCATCTCGCGAGGGGGCATAGCTCGATGTCGTTGGACTCCCATACCCAGAAGTACTGGGAGTGTAAGACGCGTGCGACTGGGGCACTGATGTGATATAGGGCGGAGGATATGTGGCTCCATGGTAAGTGAACGGGTTCGCTCCCGAAGGCACAGACAGCCGGCGCGCCTGTCCCTTGCCATCCCAGAATCCTGGCTGCAGGCCGCCGCCCGAGATAGGCGAGGCGTAGTGAGGGCTGCCTCCGCCGGCCGAAAAGGTCGGATACCCTCCTGGCGACTGGGCAGGGACATTCCGAACCTGGGCCGGCGGCGTACTCGGCTCACCCAAAATACCCAAGGGAGGGTGAGGCCGGCCAGGACCGTCGCCTGCCATGATCAACGGCGGGGGCCGTCGTCGAATCTCGGGCGGCTGGCTGAGGGTAGATGTAGTCGACGTAATACTCGAAGTTGACAGGTTCCGGCTGTGACCCCTCGTGTGGCCGCCCTGACTTCCCGTGGTGCCAGAACGCGCACGGCCTTGGGGACGCACTCTATCCGTGCGGATTTGGCGCTGGAACCGTGTTCCAGTGGCAGCAAGAGAATCACCAGGAATCTCCTCATTGACATGCACCGTCTGCGCATGCTGCCGCAAGTTATCCAGACGAGAAAAGCGGCGGGAACAGTGGCATTGAAACGGACGCTCTCCGGTGTGTTTTCGGATATGGCGGGCGAGATGTTCGCTGCGGGTGAAGCTCAACTGGCACGGAGGAAAGTCGGTACAGAAGAATCGCTGGCCTTTTTTCTTCTTGGATGGCGGGGCGGCATCGCCGGCGCCCTGTTCAGTGTCGGACTGATCGCGATCGCCGTCGTCTTCAGCGATAGTGGTCTCATCGCCGGTCGAGGTCGTCGAGGGTGCTCTTTGCGACGAGGAAGGGGGCTGTGGCAGCGAATCATGTGACGGGCGCTGGCCCTCTGCGCTGCTCGCTTGAGCCTCTTGGGATTCTGGCACCGTGGGAGTCTTGACGTCCTCCATGGCCAGATCCTTGGGGGTTGGGTTATTATTGACAGGCAGGAAAGAAGTCATGACGCGTAAAGACAGCACCTGCAGGTGCTGCTATTAGTAGAGGGGGATGGAAGACGAAATCGTGCGTGGTCAAGAAATCGACAAAAAAGAGGGACCGGTCGCGGCAGGCGGGATCCAGGGGGGGGCGGCCGGGGCTAGACGAGGGAGAGGAGGGGTTTGACGTAGATAAAAGTGGCAGGCCGGTAAAGGCCGGTCTAGCGAAATCAGGCGCCCTGGCGATCGGGTCAGAGGTAAACGAAATCGACCTGAGGCCGGCGCATAGAGTGGTGGTGGGGGGTTGGGAGTGGAAGAGAAAAAGAGAAAGAGAAAGACCGAGCGAGCGAGGATGGATGGATGAGCGAGGCGGCGGCGGCGGCTGAAACGGACAGGGCGACGTAATGTTGTTGTTGGTTCCAGTATGAAACGTAAGGAACGGGCGCCAAGGTAATTATGTGCTTCAGCTGCAGCGGAAACGATGGCAGTTGGTGTTTTTCTTTTCTCTTTTCCTTTCTTTTCCTTTTTGTGCTTTTGCTTTTGCTTTTGCTTTTTATCGATAAGAATCAGGTTTCCACTTCGCCCGGGGGCTTGTGATGCGACACAAGCGACAGTCGGACAAAAGCAGGGACTCGGTCGTAGCTAGTCGCAGATAGAATAGTCGGTCGGCAGGCGGCGCGGCGATCGAGGAACAAGAAACCGGAACCTGCAGGTGTGTGGGCGTGAGAGAGAGAGAGAGAGAGAGACAGTGGCTGAGCACGCGTGTGAGTGGGCGATGGATGGGATGCAAATGGCCGATGACTGCTGCAAGACGACGAGCGATAGGGCTGTCGGCGAGGGACAGGAGAGTCAGTAAAGTACCGGTGGGTGGAGATGGGGGGAGGGGAGCGGGCGATCGATGAGAGGGGAAGAGCACGATGGCGAGGTGATGGCAAAGAGTGGGTGGGTGGATGAAGTTGTTGGGTGGACAGACAGTGGATGCTTATCGGAAACGACGGTGGGCGGCGGCGGCGAAACAGGCAGGAGTAGGACGCGAGGGGAAGGGCCCACTCGCCAGTGAGCACTCCAGAGCCCAGAGCCCAGAGTCCAGAGTCCAGAGTCCAGAGCTCAGAGAGACAGTGCTTGTACCGGAATGCTGGACCAGGCTGCAACATCAGGCACGCGCTCTCTGGCAAAGAACCGTGGCTCTGGCGGCTGCAAACGATGTCCTGGCGAGGTGCGTTCCATGGCTGGCGCGGTGGATCAGGAACGATGATTCATAGACACCGCATTACAGTCACTCTATTGTCGACACCCCAAGGTGTCCCCTCTCTCTCTCTCTGTGTGTGTGTGCTCTGTATTAACTTAACTCATACTGAATTAATTAACCTCAATGCTGGAATGATGCAACGGCCTGGAAAAATTCGGTGCCTTGACGATCGACGGAAGCGATCGTGACGTCACTACCACGACGTCGCAGCAGTACTCCATAGATCTGCAGTCTACCAGTGTCAATTCGTACGACGTATTAAATGTCAAATATTAAATATTAGATACTCCCCCTCTGCAAACGTTGTCGCCGTGGTCTCGATCCTCGCAGTCTGTATTCGTATTCAGCGGATGGTTAATTGCGGTAAAGCCGGGCAGAGGACTTGTTCGTACGTACGTCGTACGTAAGTAGTGTAGTCAGGGAACATACAGTATTATTCTCCGCACACGCTGGTTGGGCCCCGCTTCACACCCTTGCAGTCGAGCTCGTGACTTGCCTTTTAGTCTTTGGGGCGCTGCGCCCAGGCCGCGTACGTAGTCTTGGTCGTTTTGCCCGCTAAGCCATTAGCCAGGCGAGGCGGCAAATCGCGTGATTAATATATACGAGGTACGTTATATACTACTGTTGCTACGTACGGACTCCGGCCGCCCTGTGCCTGAAAGGTACTTGCCTGCGCACTGTGGCCGACACGTTAATGGCGGTACCTGCGCTGGTCCCTCTTATCGATAGCCGATAAGCCCCGCCCCGGCACCTGCATGGCGCTAGACCTGTTTCGGAGCAGGCCAGATCCAGATCGCCGAGATCGCCGGCTTGGCGTTTTCTTCTGCTTACTATGACTGCCATACGTACAGTATGCTATATGGCAATGTATATTATACATGTGTAGCTATACGGTTGGTGTTGCTGTTTTATACCATGTCAGTATAGATATAAGTAAAATGATAAATAAATATATATATTCCTCGTCTTTCTACCAGAATAGTGCCTGTTGGTGCCTGTGCCTGACCGCCCTGTCAGCCTGCTGACCATTTTCGCCCGTCTGATCAATTGATTGGCTGCCAGTCCGCAACCTTGCGTGCGGTGGGAAGCAAGGGCTTGCCATTTGCATGTGCAAATAGGTCATATTCGAGTACATACATACGTAGTACAGTATATGATTTGTATGTATTCTATTTCTAGTACTGTCAACTACGTGAATTGACATTATGCAAGTTGGCTGAATTGGAAACCTTTATTCGTCAAATGTACCATACCAAACACGTACGTACTGTATATACACAACAGCTTTTAACCAACGCCATTATGCCACACACACACACACACACACACACACAAAAAATACTAACACCACAAACGACACGTCCCATCCGCACCCGCCGACACGCACCACGGCTGCGCAGGGTGCCAGTCCACATCCAACACACCCAACTCGCCCGTAATCTTGTGGCCCCGAAGCACCTTGAGCGGCACAATGCTGGCGTTGCTGAGCATGTCGCCCGTGACGCTGCCGTGGAAGATCTGCAGCGACCCGTCGTCGCTCGCATCGGCAAAGAGCGGGTAGCGGCCACTCGGGTGGAACTTGACGGCTCGGATGGCCTTGGCGTGATATCGCAGCGTTTTGTATGGGCGCGACGACAGGTCGACGTCGTGCCAGAGGAGCCGGCGATCGTACGATCCCACAATCACATTGTCGCCGCCAGAGGTGCTGGACGAGGTCGGGTGGATGTCGAATGAGGAAATCCATCGCGCGCCGGGCTGCAGGATCTTGACCAGCAGTTGTCGGGAAAGATCGTACCCGCGGATTGTGCGCTGGTTGGCCACGAAAAGAATCGGCTTCGATGGATGGAAGTGGGCGGCCTGCGGAGGGCCACCGCCCTTGAGCCGCCGTCGGAACGGGTTTTGCGTGAGATGCTTTGATAGCGTGTGAATGGCAATGGCCTGGTGTGCGGGGGTCGAAGAGCCAGGGCACACGGTGACAAAGTAATCTCCCCGGCGATGCCAGGACACCGATTTGGCCATGTATTTCAGTGGGATAGTGGCACAGATTCCCGATTCGGCCAATGCGGCCGACGGCCGGATCCATGTAGGAGGCGCGCTCTTAGTTGCTGCGTCTCCGCTGTTTGAGGACGCTGACTTGTTTGTCGCTGCATATCCCCAACCAGCATCGACTACATCCAGACTCGCCTTCTCAAGCTCGGGGTTGACAATCGGGGGCACCGCAAGATGCACATCGTCGCCACAGGCAATGCATAGCACCACAGCCTCATGGCCCGGACGCCAGCGCACAACATTGATAGCCTCCTCGTCACTCACGCTGGCCGTCCATAGTTGCCGGCCAGTGAGCAGTTCCCAAACACGCACTGTGCCGTCGTCGCCTCCGCTGGCTAACCATTGTCCCGTAGGGTCAATGGACACCGAGCGCACACGGCCAGTGTGGCCTTTGAAGAGAGTTGCACACGCAGTCGGGAACGGTTTGAGCTCTTCGGGGCTTGGTAGTTTAGGAAGAAGACTTTCGGGGTCGATGTTGAGCTTGTTCCTCCTAACCCTAGGCGCAAGGTATAGATCCAGGCAGCGTTCAAACTTTTCCTTGACAAAGTTCTCATAACCGGGAACCTTGCGTAAAGCCGCGTAATCGGTGGGAAGATATTCTCTCTCGCGATCCTCTTCGTCCGCTTCTTCCCAGGCTTTCTTCTCTTTCTTGTCGGGGAGATACTCAGGAGGTGGGTGGTAACTCTCCTCGTATCCAGGGGGAGGAAGCTTGGGTGCTGGGACGTTCATGATGTGGTCGGGTCTGGGAGCTTCATCAGCCCAGATGTCGTAACGCGTTACCCCTTCCTCACTTTCTTCCTCCTCCTCTACCGGCGGCTTATAAGGAAGAATTCGGCCCTCTCGAATAGCTCGCACAATCTTCATCACACGCTTGGCTTCGTGTTTAGACGGGAGGAATCGGCGTTTAGGTTCCGGTGCTGCACTCAGCGGCATAATCTCTTCCTTGCTAGTAAACCACTCAACCGTTGGCTCGTAGGGATTGTAGCCTTCGTCGGGGATTTCGTTCATCTGCACCTTGCGCAGCAACTCCAGTTCGTCTTGGCTCAACTCTAGCGGCTTGCCCGTAGACGGATCGGTCAGGCCTGTCCAGCCCTTGGGAATCTCAATGCTGTCGAGCAACGCATCCAAAGCCTCGCCCTTTGCGGGACGCATAATCTTCTTGCCATTGATATCGTATCCAATGTGAGGATACTGGTCGTAAAAGGACAGCGGGATGTTGCCAATTGTGTTTGACTTTTCTTCAACGTCCGAGTAGTCGGAATTGTCGTCGGGATTGATCTCATCATACACATATCGTTCGTTTCCATTGGCATCCTTTGTAATTCGGAAATTGGGCTGCTCATCCTCGTCGTCTAGATTCTTCTTGAATGGGCCGCCATCTTCCGAACCCGAGGGGATCTCGTCGCTGTCAATGTCAGAATCGCCGTCTGCATCTTCGTCGCTACTAAACTCGTCGACAATCTCGACTTCCGAGTCGCTATCTTCCGATAGATCGTGGGCATCGTCTGAAAGGTCCAAGCGACCTAGCTCGTCTCCCGAAAATGTGTCTGAATTTTCTTTTTCTTCAATGTCCCTCGTGACAGCCTTGCGCTTTTTGGAGAGTTTCCGGGAATCCATCGCGACGGGCGAATGGCGTAGACGTGTGGGCAGTCACTCTCTCACTTCCAAAAAAAAAAAATACTAATAATAATAATTCCGTCTCCGTAGCCAAAATTATTTTTCTTCCCGGTCCACACCGCCCACGTGATATACCGCCTGCGCCGCTGGGCCATAACAAGCCCAGATCACGGCCCCGCCTCGACCGGCGACCTGCAAGTCGGAAGACTCGACATCGGACATCACTTGACTCTGCTGCCTCTCCTGTCCTCTGCGCGCTGCTCAACCCCCGGCCTCTGCAGACCTGGTCGCGCTTTGCTTTTCGTTGCAGAAAAAATACTCCCCTCCAAAAGTTATCGTCATCTGGGGTCTAGACCCAGCTGATCGCCAAGCTGAAACCAACTTTCCAAGTAAGCTTCCCTCCTCGAATTTTGATGATTCATCTCATTCTTCGTCACATCCCTCCAACCCCGCGTCTTGCATGTCTTCCTTTCTGTTCATTATCCACCCTCTGGAGAGTCTTGAGAAGTCAAGAGTCAGGGCCTCGCAGTCCTTGATCCTCCCTTTCCCCAAATCGGCTTGGTCATCACGGAGCTCAACCTCCCGTCATCTTACAGTCGATCTACCCAACTACTTACGTATTATCGCAGTCAGTACTGACTTCTTCGAACCCAGCAAACAACGACCCCGCCTCTCCCCCATCTTTCTCTGGCGAGCTTCGCGGAATCTTTGAATTCCGTGATTTATCGCTGTGCTGTGATTTTGTAGATGAAGCGCATCAGAAACTACCGTCCCCATGACGCCCAGTCCTCCAGATGAGGCAATACACTTTCGTGGGAAGACTCTGACGCCCGAGAGCCCCCGTCCTCTTCACATTCCCGAACCGTCAAATATCCCTGTCCTAGAAAACCAAATGGATCCCGTGTTCAACGATACTTCGACCTATGAGAACCTGACTAGCAAGCAAGAGGAAGAAGGACTGCCCCATCGCGCAGCCCAGGACAACGGACCGTACCAGAGTGCAAACAATATTCATAGCAGAAATGGAGATGGCGATACCACAGTCCGAGAGCAAGGTAGTTTCCCTTTCCCTGCCATCCCAGAATTATCCACCTAGATGCAGCTCCCCCTCCCAATATTCCTGTGGCTGTAATTGCCACGGCATTTCCATTCCGCCCAAATACGTGAAACCCAGTTGAACTTCCGACGGCTCTGCTCTAACGCTTTCCTTTCAGAACCTGCCCATGTTCCCTCTGCCATAGAGTATCAGCAGAAGCCCCCGGAATCTACCGCTGCTCATCTGAATGCTGCTTCCAAACCCCCTATGGAAGCACTGGCAAATGGAGTCCCTCAAAGCCCATTGAGCCAGCAAAGACCATCTGACACTGGCATGCACGTTGCTAGCGACAACGTAACAACCGAAACAGGCATTGACTTTCAGAGCCTGCTGGACAATATCACTGCGTCGGCTTCTACCGCTCCGTCTGGCCCTGCTTTCACTGCCACTACATCTTCTCCTCCAAATAACTCCATTATACAAGAAGGACAGCAGCCAACCACAAGCCCTTTGATACCCGCTTCAGCAGACCTTCCACCGCGACCTCCCCCTCAAGATTTGACTGCTTTTAATGCCGGTTATTCCCCGACAGCTGATTTTAACGATTATCACCAACCCCTTAACCAGAATGCCAGTCAAGCTGTGGCCCCATACACAACGAATCCGCAGGGTGGCCATCTTAATTCTTCCGCAGCAGCACCGGGCGTGCCTCCAGGAAGCTCTTCGGGAGTAAATGGACTACCGCCTCCTCCTGTTGCAACATTCCAACAGCAAAATCCCACAGTTCCACCCGAAGCTACGAGTCACTCTGGCCACAAATCTAGGAGAGCTGATAGGCATGGTGAGCGCTCTGGCAATTATACAGATGACGAGGCACCTTGGCCACCGGATATACAACGGAAATATGATGAATTCCTTCGAGACGAACGAGTGTATGTGACCGAAGGTTTATGGGACCGTTTCCCTCCTGGGTCAAGACTATTCGTTGGTATGTCGCCTTGAATTTTCTCGGTTTTGATTTCACTTGTAAACTAACCATCATGCCAGGAAACCTCCCTACAGAGCGCGTGACGAAACGTGACCTGTTCCACCTGTTTCACAAATATGGAAAACTTGCACAGATATCCATCAAACAAGCATACGGTTTCATCCAGTTCCTTGATTCCAGCTCGTGTCACCAAGCTTTACAAATAGAACAAGGAGGTCTTGTGCGAGGACGGAGCATTCGTGAGTTTTAGCGTTTAAATATCACGCAATTTTAAAATCTAACTGGCCGACAGATCTTGAGATATCAAAGCCCCAGAAAAACACGCGGGCTGGACCAAGTCAACCCGACTCAGCGCGCGTACCAGCTTCCAGGCGTTCCAGGTCGCCGGAGTTCTCTCGTGCCGGAAATGCAAATAGTCGTGCAGCCCGAAACCAGGGCGGAGATCGTCACGAGCGCAATTACGATGGTAAACGGGTACCATTCAGTGATTTTAGAGATGATCATGGTTCTTCTCGACGTCGCGATGACTACCGGCCGCCCCCAAGATCGCCATCACCTCGCCCCTTTCGTGGCCGGGAAGGAGGATATCGATCAAGAGACCGAACGCCAGATCGCTTTGACCGACGTGACCGACGTAGGTCGAGGTCTCCCTATGGTAGGGAGCGGCGCTTCCGAAGTCCTAGTCCTCGCAATCGGCCGGGATACGATGAAAATGACCCTGCTTATTTGCGCCGTGCACCAAGAGATCTTCCTGATTTGCAGATAATGGCTTTTGATGATGTTGACAAGTAAGATCGTTCGTGCGCTTTGCATTTATTGGTTCTAATTGACTTAGAAAATTCGTCTATCATGTGGAAAGCTCGTTCAGCAGCCGAGGGTTTCGAGTTGATGTTTTGGTGGAACCACCGGCATATATGGACGGCGCTATTCAACGACAGGTGAACGAGGGAATTCCGTTCATTGTGAAACTTTCGCGTGGCCAGCAATATTCGGGCAAGGTGACATTATTGATGCTCAATTTCAATTCTGGAGCTAGCAAGCCCCGCCCAAATGGTATTCCTTCCTCCCTCCTCACCCTTTTGACTACTCTATAATCCTGACATAAATCCAGAATACTCAGATCTTGACTTGCATGTTGCTGTAGAAATGGCCGTACAAGCGCAAAGTCGACGACGCGCAGCTGCAGCTGCACCGAACCTTTACCAACCGAATGTCCCGTTTTCGGCGCCCTCGATGATGCCCCGGTTCCCCCAAGCGCTGCCACAAGCCCAGGCAGTGAATCCGCCTCTTTCGAACCCTAATCAAATCGCAAATCTCATTTCAAGCTTGGACGGGCCATCACTACAATCGCTCTTGGGGGTCCTCCAGCAAACACAGCCTGGCCCGCAACCAACTCAGCAATCGATCCCGATCACACCCAATACTGTCAATCCTGTCGACCTGGCGAGTCTTTTGAACAGCGCCACCCAGCAGAATACGATACCAACAATGCCGAACCCAGGGCTCCAACAACCTCAGCCAACTTCTAGATTCGGCGTGCCCGTTCCTCCGCAGCCTCTCAATCGGCCGGACCCTAATCTGCTTGCACTTTTGGCGAAAGGGTTAGGCAGTGGAAATCCGTCACAATCTCAGACATCGGCGGGCTCCCAGGTCCAAAACATAGTCAACCAACTGTCCAAATGGAAGCAGTAGACGACTATACTGTTGTCCAAAAAGCTCCGCTTACACAGAGTCTTATCTCCTCTCAGCGTTTTACTAATGACTTTGTTTTTCTTCTAATTGTTGTTTGATATTTTTATTTTCGATTATCGTTATTAGAATTTCTTATTTTATTCATAATTTGCATTGAGGTGTTTAGCGGCAAAATGGGTGGACAGTACTGGCTAAGCGTGTCTTTGTATTTCATTGTTTCTTTTTTTTCTCTTTTTTTTTTCTCAGGTGTTTGGACATATATCGTAACTTTTAGTGTCTTTTCGAGTGGCGAATTGATATACATATGTGTCTGCTCAGTGAATCTTGAAACAGCTCTTTTGGTAGGGGATGTGTGATTTATTATACAGGCATTTATCGTTACATTGTCAACTTGTATAGTCGACGCAATTTTTTGTCTCTGATGCAATCTATCGTCCGGCAGTCGCTTGATCTTCCTTCTTTATTCGTTCGATAGTCTGGTCCCTATTGTACTCCATGACTCTCTTTTCCTTGAAATACTTGACCTACAACAACAACAAAACACAAGTTAGTCCGGGTCTATCATAAATAAAACTGTAGGTAGACAAACCCAAGCCTTGGCACACGCGCCCTCAAACTCGGCGATTTCCTTGCCACATCTCTTGCGAGCCTCCGAATCGTTTTTGATAGCGTCGACAATGTCGTTGCGGTCCAGGCAGTCGAAGAACGAGTCGCGCCCGTTCCAGCACTGTTGGCGAGAGGTGCGGTCGGGCGCGATGCGGCCGCCGTCAGAGGCCTTTGGGGTTGTAGAGGAGCTTGATGAGAACCAGCCCATTGTGGTCAGTCTGTGTTGGTTTGGTTTCGTGAAGTAATGGTTGATGCGATTTCCGAGTGTTTGCGGCGAGGAACTTTTGGGATGTCGCAGGTGCAGTGCTGGGAATAATAAGTTATAGCTCAAGCTTTGACATTCGCGGAATGAATCATAAAATCGTGCCTACCGATAGTGCAAGAAGAATTAATTAATTGTTGCTAGCTCTTCAGGACGTTGACTTCAGAAGTTGAGATGGTTTTAACTTGTAAGTTAAGTTAATCTCCAAGTGATCCGAGACGAGACGGCTTGGCGGCGGAGCTATTACATAGCCCGCAGCCATCGTGGCAGAATCCTTCCTGAGTACGTATTTCTCCTGGCGCATGACCTCTCCTCAACGCACCACTTTTTTTTTTTCAGTTTAGAAAGCACAGACTCTTTGACCTGCGCCTGTCGAGGTATGTAATTCCCTCTCGTGCTGGGATTTTGTCTTAAAGGATGACTGACTTGTTGACACATGTTAACCAGCCGCACCATAAACGCAGACAGACCGGCCAATCTACAATCAAACCTGTACTTCTTTTTATCTTTATTTGAAGTTCCTTGCGCACTTGAGAGCGCTTTCTCAAAGTTCATGCCCCCGCGGCGCCGGCCTCCTCGCCCTGGGGCGTTGACGGAGCTCCCACCGCTGAAAATCGTCCGCAAGATCTTCCTCCTGCAGCTGCTGTACTATGTATGCGCCACGGCGCTCGTTCTCTTCACGACGCTGGTCGCCGGCACAGTGTTTTCGCTCGATCTGATATTCAGCTGGGATAGCTTGAGGGGCGATACGACGGTGGGGTGGATGCTGGGGGTGGTGTGGTTGTTGAATAGTTTTATTTGGTAAGAGTTTTTCTTCTCCCTCTTCCTTCTTTTATGGTCTTGCTAATCTTTTTTATGCTAGTGTCATATTTCTCCTCCTCATAGTCTCTCGCTCAAAACTCGTGCCGGATTTCGCCCTCACCATCCATTTCATCCACCTCCTTATCGTCTTCTTCTACACCCACTCGATCCCAAGGAACTTGCTCTGGTGGACTCTCCAAGCTGCGAGCGCCGCGCTCATGACATTTGTCGGAATATGGGTCTGCCAAAGACGCGAACTGCAACCGATTGCCTTTGGTGCGCTTCTTGGAGGTGGCGGCGGCGGCGGCAGCAGCAGCAGCAACAATACAGCTGATGGGGCTCGAGCCGGCGAAAACACGGATTCCTCCACACATCCAGATACCATCCAGGGAGACGAGGATCTGGAAAGTGGACTGGCCAGCTTCTCTCGCGGCCGTGGACGAGGTCGCCATCGAGATGAGTTTGAAATGATGCCGGTCAAGGAAACGGATGAAACCAATATATGATGATAAATAGACCCATGAATATCTGTTCCTTCTTTTGGATTTTTCTTTTTTTCGGGGTCTCCCTCTCTCTTTCTCTTTCTCTCGTTTAATAATTTAATTATCTAGCGTGTATGTGTATATACAAAGGTTGCTAGTTTTGTATATTTGGACAGGCAAGCTTTGTCCTGTTGAAATAGCGGAATATATTTTCTGACAAGCCAATGAATGTAGAATCTATACTGACTTTTATCATGTCAACGAATAGACTACTAGTCGGTATTCGTATTAGGGGTTTTTGTAGTAGCGCGTACCTCCAAAGGCCAGCCACGCCAGGACGTTCATGTATGTATGAATTTCCAAAAAAGGAAAGTCTGGGCTGCTGAATTTGTATTGGCTGTAGTTGACGGAAAAAAGAATCATCATACATATATAAGTAACTACATGGGTAGAATCACTTAGAAACTATTGACTCTGTGTGGATAATAGATTTCCATGTTGAAATAGTCTTATCTAACGTTTAATCTACATTCTTACCATCAGGACTGAACGTTAGAAAAACGCATCAATGAAATCTCAAAAAGCGATCTATATACCAATAATATCGACATTAAATGCAAATACGAGCACTAGATCCTTCGAATAAATCTAGCCCAAAAATAATGCTTATTTACGAGCTTATCACGCTTAGTGGAGCACATCTCCACATGGTTTATCGCCTTGTCTTGAATGGCACCTCTTTCGGCAAAGCTTACAAAATGCAAGAATCGTACGATCAACGCCAGACCCAATCGGCCTATTATTATTCAGTGAGGGGAAGAGCCTGGATTAATCAGACGCGGCAATGCCGGAGGGCACACGAACGAATAGGAGTTTGCGTCCTAAGTGCTTATCTCGTATTAGCAACCCTTTTGTACTGGTGGGCGTGGTTTTAATTTGGGAGGACCCCCTCAGCCTCATCAATCACTGATATATAAAACGTCAGCTGAGACCCCGGGCCGCTAATGGAGAACCTGCAACTTCAAATATTGCTCGATAAGCCTGAGAAACATAGAAAAGTGAGAAGGAAAATATATATAAATATATATAAATATTATCATGGCTGAATGGGAAACCCTTGCAGCCGACAAACGAGCTCGCCTCGAAAAGACAATTCCGGCTGAATGGAAGATTCCCTCGGTGCCTGAGAGCGACAGCTCGTACTTGGATATTCCGGCCACGAGCGGCGTGCTATCAGAAACAGAGCTGCAAATAACAGGATCTTCGGCAACAGAGCTGGTTGCCAAACTGGCTTCTGGGGAGCTCAAGTCTGTGGACGTGACGCTTGCTTTTTGCAAGAGAGCTGCGATTGCGCATCAGTTGGTTCGTACCATTTATTTTGTCCCTTTCATTGTGGGGGGGGGGGGGTTCTCGCGCAAAATACCAGAGTTAAAACTGTTGTCCAGGTAAACTGCGCGCTGGAGTTTTTCCCCGAGAAAGCCCTAGCACAGGCCAGAGAACTAGATGCGTATTTTGAAAAGCACAAGAAGCCCATTGGGCCGCTCCATGGGCTCCCTATCTCTCTCAAAGATCAATTCCGTATCAGGGTATGAACACTTCAAAGGTGGATTCTGGCCAATCTTCATTTACTAATTTCTTTACAAAAATTAAAAAAAGGGACTGGAAACATCCATGGGTTACATCTCATGGCTGAACAAATACGAAACAGAAGAGTCCGAGTCAGTCATGATCACTCTTCTGCGCAAGGCCGGGGCTGTCTTCTACGTCAAGACCAGCGTGCCTCAGACCCTGATGGCTTCTGAGACATTCAACAACATCATCGGACGAACTGTCAATCCGCGGAACAAGAACTGGTCCTGTGGCGGCAGCTCAGGTGGTGAAGGGGCCATCGTTGGGATCCGCGGGGGTATTATTGGAGTCGGCACAGATATTGGTAAGTTACCATTTCCTGTTAAAATACTCCCTTTTTTTTAACGTTCTTAAAAGGCGGCTCTATTCGGGTCCCCTCTGCTTTCAACTTTCTTTATGGTATTCGACCAAGCCACGGAAGAATGCCCTATGCCAAGATAGCGAACAGTATGGAAGGGCAGGAGACAGTACACAGTGTGACTGGTCCTCTCGCGCATTCCGCTGCAGGTAATTCAAATTTCTTCTCGTAGTACCAAGACGAATTGATTGACTGTATTCAACCCATAGATATCAGGCTTTTTCTTACTTCTGTTCTGAGCCAAGAGCCCTGGAAGTATGACTCCAAGGTGATTCCTCTAGAATGGAGACCCCACGAAGAAAACATTATCAAGACAAAACTCGCCTCCGGTGGACTCACATTGGGATTTTACAACTGCGACGGAGTCGTCCTACCCCATCCTCCAATCTTACGTGGCATGGAAACTGTAGTCTCTACTCTCAAAGCTAACGGACACCATATCGTTGAATGGACGCCATATAAGCACCAATATGCATCTGACCTGACCTATGCAATTTACACTTCCGATGGAGGCGCCGATGTCTATCGCGACATTTCCGCCTCTGGCGAGCCCATCATCCGCAACATTAAAGATCTACTCGATCCGGACGTCAAAGCCATCAACATGGGCGAACTGTGGGACACACATCTGAAGAAATGGCAGTACCAGAGCGAGTACCTTGACAAATGGCGCGAGATGGAAGAGAAATTGGGCAAAGAGCTTGATGCTATTATTGCCCCCATCACTCCGACTGCTGCTATCCGCCATGACCGGTTCCGGTACTTTGGATATGCTACTGTGGTAAATCTACTCGACTTTACCAGCGTTGTTGTGCCCGTGACGTTTGCGGATAAGAAGGTTGATGTCAAAGATGAGAAGTATGTCCCGATGAACGATACGGACAAGTTGGTTCAAGCAGAGTGTAAGTCTTTTTTTTTTCTGCCTTCTTTGGAGCCAATGCTAATGAGTCATTTGCAGATGACGCAGATGCATACCATGGAGCTCCTATTGCTGTTCAGATCATCGGTCGTAGGCTGAGCGAGGAGCGAACGCTGGCGATTGCTGAAGAGGTTGGGCGATTACTTGGGAATGCTATCACGCCTTAGACTCTTGGTTACTGGAAACCAGTACAATGAAATAGTTCTAAATACCGATGGCCTTGACTCGGTACATTTCTCTCAACATCCTACTGGAATTTCCTAAATAGGCAGTTATTGAGGGTTCACTTTGAAGGTGTATTGATAGTGTTTGTATAGTTTATAACTCGCTGAATGGTACAGTTTTCATATAAAAATATAATATAAAACACAACCGATCTCTATAAAATATCCATATTCATAACCCGAAGGATTGTGCGCTAGGCGGCCGCGAGCGCCCTATATCAACATTTCATCGCATTGCGCCGAGCTGCCCCGATTGGCCATACATGTGGGGTTGATGCTTATTTATCAACAGTAGATCAGTGGACGTCAGAAGTTGTTTCTTTCCACTTTGCATTGCTTCAGACTTTACTGTTGCTATTAGATGAATAAATAAATAAATCTATATATCTATATATCTATATATATTCTACTCGATTATGTCGTCAACTATCACCGAAACTGCGACCCAGGTCGTCACAGTGGCAGGCGACCAGGCAAGCAACCTGCCCTCGCTTCCACGCGCAGAGGACGATGCCACATACCAGTCGATTGCTCGTGGGAACCGGGCAGGCACTCTGAAACTGCGCGGTATTCCCGTGCACAAGGATGTGTATGCGCAGAGACAGTGGATGAAGCAGCACATGGCGGCGGCCTTTCGCTTCTTCGGCAAACAGGGATATGGCGAGGGGCTTTCTGGTCATATCTCGATGAGAGGTACGTACATCATGAATATATATATATATATATATCTATTGCAATCTGGAACATGGTAGTTGTTAACGACTGCTAGACCCCGTTCTCAAAGATCACTTCTGGATCAACCCGCTAGCAAAGCACTTTTCGCTTATCAAAGCCTCGGACCTGGTCTTGGTTGATGACGAGGGCTTTGTATGCGAAGGGGGCAACCAGGCCGTGATCAATGAGGCCGGCTTCATGATCCATTCCGAAATCCACAAGGCTCGCCCCGATGTGGTGGCTGCGGCTCACACCCATGGCATTTACGGCAAGACGTGGAGTGCATTCGGAAAGCCAGTAGAGATGCTCACTCAAGGTGCGATGCGGCAGCACACTCGAAGTTATCTGAGCACAGTACTAATTTAGCTTATAGACGCATGCAATCTGTTCGGAAAAGTCAGTGTTTACGAGGAACACGGCGGTATTGCGCTCGCCCAGGAAGAAGGGCAGGCCATCGCCAGGGCTCTGGGAGATAACATGGCTTGTATCCTGCAGAACCATGGGTAGGATCGGGATTCCCTTGAAAACCAAAAAAGAAGAGCCACAGCTAATACTCGTTGAAATGTAGGTTGTTGACTGTTGGCAGCACTGTCGACGAAGCAGCTTTTCTCTTCTTTAGCCTGGACCAAGCATGCCGCTCCCAACTCTTGGCCGAAGCAGCTGCAGCAAATGGTGTCCCCAAGAGAATTATTCCTGACAAAATTGCTCAGTACACCGCAAATACAGCCCAGAATGCGGTAAGTTTGCAAGAGAAAAAAAGAAGATAGAGTGAATGCCTACTAACTCGAGAATCGACGGTGAACAGAACAATCTATATATGGAATTCCAGCCCGAGTTTGAGCTTATTGTTGAAGAGAGCAATGGCAGAGTGCTAGAGTAGTTCGACCGCTTTATTTTATGATAATTTTAGTCTGGATAAATTTATACACGAATTTTCATGAGATAGGAAGAATAACTGAGAAGAAAGTCGCTTGAATTGTTTAATTTAATAAGAATATTCGATTTATAGTTATACGCAGTGATAGAAAAATATGGAGAGATTATGTAAGCGCCTATTGGGGCTAGCGCGGGTCGTCGCCCAATCCACGTTGCGAGATCGATGGATGCATCGAATTGCTCCAGTTTCATGATTTTGATGAATTGATGCGCTAAAGAATAACGACCGGGCCTTGGTTTCCCTCTTTATGGGATCTGTAATGAAATATACGTCGATGGGATTTATACTAGTATGATCCACTGAACTGCACTTGTACTCGGCAACGCATCAATTCATTGAGCCAAGACAATATTATTGTCTAAGCAATTATACATAGACTGGTGATCGATTGATCTCTCGCATTGATTGATCTCGCTCTCCGTCTAACGCCTCGTCAACATGGCGGAAGACGAGCCTTCATACATTGACTATGACACCTTTCTCGCCCCGGACTTTGATGCGGCATCCTTTGCCAATACGCTGGTGACGAGCACAAATAACATCAACGACACCCAGCTCGACCTGTCGACGCCTCTGTCGCGGGTCTTGTTTGACTTGCAAGAAATCGACACGCACATTCACAACTTGACCACTAAATCGGCCCTGCCGCTTCTGACATACACGCAAGACCAGACCCAAGCGAGCCAACGGATTCTCTCCGAAGTCGAAGACCAGGTCTCGTCGTTGACCGAAGGGTACTCACGCTTGGAGAAAGAAGTTGGCCAGAAATGGGCAAATGCTGAAGAAGCGAGGATAGCCTCGGAGAACTCGTGGGCTACTCTGCGTCTGGCCCGGGCTGTCGGGCGGTGCATCACGCTGGGCAGGCAGCTTGAGGGACAGATTGCCGAGGTCACTGGCCGAAGCGGCGGAAAGGATGACCATCGAGCCATGGTGCGTGCAGCTACCACGATCCTTCTGCTACGACAGATGTTCTCGGCCACCGGCGAGGGAGAAGAGGCCCAGGGATTAGACCGGGTGAAAGTCATTCGCACTCTTCGAAGCGACCTCGTTATTCCCTCGGAAAACACCACCAAAGCGAGAGCGCAGCAGGTTATTAACCGATTCTCCATGTCTTCGTTGCTCTCGGCCAGTAGTGGAACGAACGGGGTTCAGTCTCCTCCACCGGCCGCCTCTACTTATGCTCAAACGGAAGAAACCAAGTCAAGGCTGTCCTCGGCTATTGCAACTCTATATTTGCTTTCACCAATCCCAAAGACGGGCACCAAGGCAGCGGACTTTGAGCCGGAGCTTCTCATTTCAACACTACAGGGATACATCCACAATGCACTGACCGCATCCTTGTCCTCTATCGCCCGAGCACTTTCCATGTTGCCCTCGCTAGATCGCGCCCTTCTCGAGGTGTCGAATCGCTGCCAAGATCTGGCTGCGTTGGAAACCCTTCTCGCCAGCTTCAAGCGCCCGAGCCACCCATTGTTATTATCAAACACAAACAGAAGCGCGGAGTCTGGTGACGGCAACAACGACGACGACGACGATAGCAAAAACAACCTTCTTCAACCTCTACTCCATGCCTTGGACACTTCATCCCTGCCATCGTACTACTGGCGATCATTAGCCTCCTCGCTACCGGCACGTGTCCAAGAGATTATCAACCGCGGGGGTGTATCTGCTCGAACACTGCGATCGAACCGCGATCGCCTGCGGACAGACCTGCGGGATTGCGTCCTTCGTGGCTCCCAACTGCCGTCAAGTCTGGGCAAAGGCCGCGCTGGGGGCGCCGTGATGATGGGTAACTGGGAACGCGAGGCGGCCGTGATGGTTAGCTCTGTTGTTAATGCATTGGGACGGTAGAACTATTATTGAATCAAACAAATGTCAATATACAAACTCATATTGTATAGTTGTGGTCATTTTCCTATTCTTTCCTGCCACAAAATAGCTTCTCACCAGTTCTAGGCCATAGACGGATTGTAAGCTAGACTGGAACGTTGTTTACATGATTCGTCTCTAGATCTTGAATAATGTAGAAATAAAAACAGACTTGGTCAAAACTTGTTCTACCGTGCAGCATATGAATTACTTCAAATGGGCCTATTTCCACATGCCTGCTGCCGCAGGAGGCGGGAACCTGTTGAAAAGACCTCGTATGATTTAGTTTGCGACAATGTACGCTGCTTTCTCTTTCGACAAGCAAATTTACATGAGCCGAAGCTGGCGTGTCAAGCTCATGCTTGTACGTAACGCATTCAGTAGAAGCTTTCCCAACCTTGGTCTCAAATTGGAGCATACTGGGAACGAAGCGGTCTCCGTTGGCGCCTGTATATACCATAGGTCGGCTGCCTTAGAAGACCTCTGTTCTTTTGGGACTTTAACTTCACAGATCCCTCAGGCATCAGAGATTCGAAAGACGAGATACATCATCTCCTTTTCGAAGATATGGCCCCATCACTCAGCTGCCCTAACACGATGACACTGTCAGTCACTTATACTTGCTAGGAGGGCGGTCTCAGTTCTCTGGGAAAAGAGCCTTGTACGAGTCAAGGAGCATACCCAGAAGAGATCCCTGGCGAATGGTGCGTTTTGATCGGGACCATGGATTTTGCCCATTTGGAACTTGTCCAACATATCTCAGTGTAACGGTGATCGTCTTTTGCCGGAGGTGGAGAATCGCATTTTCAAAGAGTCCATATTATGTCTCGACCCTCCCGGTGCTACCGGAGCCCGCTTAAAGCGTTGCACCAAGCTTCAACTTCATTTTGCGGCCAGAAAAGCTTTAGATAGTTTCAGAAGTAATAGGCCGTGAGAAAAAGAAGCTCTCGTTAAATCCAGATTCTTCATCCGTAGACTCGCATAGTACTCTTGCACTAAATAATCATTTGGATGGTAGAGATCCCCCGGCTTTATACCACACACATAGACATTAGCATTCGCGATTGTCAACACATATATACATCTCAGTATCAACTTACGCACCAGAAATTGCGAGGGCCCAAAGAGAAGCCAAACACGTCAAAGAGCAGAGTATCCTCTTGGGGCTTCAAATTGACAGCAAGTTCCATTTCATCCTTGTTCCTTCTTTGACAGGTAACGTTCTGTTAAGCCTTATTTTGGATCCTCGAAGTTGTGCTCGGCGGTGCGGCAGCGTCAGCTGGACAGTCGTTCTGGAATATGAATTCATTCCTCAGCCGGTTCTCATACAGCGGTCGTATAAGTTGCCCATAACAATGGCTTTGCATCCATTTGTTTTATCTGGTCTTTCTCCATTTTCAAGGGAATCGTTCTTGGGTTTCAAGGCCTGAAAGTGCTTCCGGACTGCAGACTGAGGGGACTTGTCAATACTATACAGCCGTTCCCCCTCCTAGCCAGAACGTCTTCCGTAAGGATAGTGGTCTCTGTTCCTTTCACGATATGTCGTTAACGATGTTCCAGTAGGTCTTCTTAGCTGAGAAGCAAGATCGCAAGAAAGTAACCCTGCTTGTGCCCGCATTTTTTTGCATGTCAAATTAGGCTGCACACACATAGGAGGGTCATGGATTCTCCAGCGCACCGCAGAACTATCTGTTTCCGCGTAGCACTTGGGAACATCGCACTTTGACCACTTCGAGGCAGCCCTCCAAATCCAATCCAGATCAGGTATGAGGGGATAAGAAAAAGACCGAAAAGAAAGACAAAGTAATGATGATGTGCCCAAGGATTCCATCATTATCACTCTCTGGCCCAAAATACAGCCTATTTCCCATCTCAAAAACTCTTCTCTTTCTTTCCAGGACGCAGGAATTCTTGCTCTTCCGCACACAGTGGCAGGATTCTAGCAATGTCTTGTATGAGTTTTTGGGACTCATCTCTGCTTCTGGACGTCTATCAGCGGAATTTGAGATTGATAGACTCGCAGTATAATAGCCTGGGGGACTCTAGATAAGCCAGGTCATGCTACCAATATGTTGGCAAGCCGGAGACATTATCCCCTCAACAAGGAAAAGGTGCTGACACAGGTTTGCCAACATATTGGGCCCCGGCGTGGTTCGTGAATGACCTCAACCATTTACTATAAATAGGAAAAACTATCAAGAAGTTAACATGCGGTCGCGAGAACAACCCATATTAGTGGAAAAACAAAAACATACCATATTCAAAGATATTCCTCTAATCGGCATCTCACACCGCGCACCCTCCCGCTGCACTAGCTTTTCTCGTATGCACATGAATCGTCCGTTATCGTCCGCTTCGAGGCTATGGGAATACTGCCTTAGAAGCTTCCAAGGGTAGCTTATTGTGCATGCCATTGGGAAGAAACTCCGAAAAAGTAGTCAGTTCACAGTGAAATCTCTCTCCCTCGCCGGACAAGCATCTGGCCACCGATAATGCTACATCTTGCCACTTGATCGAAGCCCGAGGCTTTAGTATAAATTGCCCATAGCCCGTTTCTATACAGCTGTTGGAAATCATACTTTTCAATAGCTTCTGACTTTGTTGAATCGCCGGGGTAGGTGCACATGGTCAAAAAGCAAAGTATCCTCTTGGTACAAGTTTCCCATAACCATGACTTTACAGACCTTAGATTTGCCTGCTGGGTTTCGCCATTTTCAGGATTGTCCGCCGTGAAAGATGGCTGGTTGAGAGTATTAGAAACTGGGGCACATAAAGAAATCGAGGGTTTTACAAGATGCGTTTGACCTCGATTACGACTTGTGCTGCTGTACAATGTCTTTAGTGACTGAGAACGCCAGATTTTCCTCGTAGTTGAAACTCACCTTTTTCTAATATCATTGACCATGGTATTGACGAGAACAACAAGAATTATTGTGGATAGAATGTGTGTCGTTTGATCCATTCGGCCAGGTTGTCCTCTCCCAAACAACAGTTATTGGAAGCCAAAGCTTCGGCCTCGCTTTGCTTCTTTTGTGTCCGTTTTTGTTGGAATTGAGGCAGAGTTTTGATTCCTACAGATCAAACTCGATATGTAAAAACGATAATAGTAGAAATAATAAGGACATTTTCTTGATCAGATGCCTTTGGTCTATATCGGCAACATGATCTCTGATATACGGAGGAGCAACACGAGCAGACCTCAAGGAAGCCAATTTAAATTAAAAAAAAAAATTCAGGTCGGCCCCATGAGGGCAGTCACAAGACATGAAAAATTTTTCTTCAAAAAGAAAAGAAAGACAAAGACGCCCTGTACCGCTGTACAAAGGGAACTCCGGGGAATCAGGGCCGGGCAATAGCCAAGTATCGGTGCAGACATCGGTAGCTTGAATAGGGAAATGAACAAACCAGGATAGGGCAATAAAGGTCCGATCTCTGTGATTACTTGACAATTCCAAATCTTTGTGCATGTCAGAGCTGAAGATTACGGTCGACTGTCGGTGAGATAGGTAGGCCATGTTCGGACCGGAAGAGGTTGTCACAGCAGACTAGTGCCCAGCAGACTGAATATTGAAACCGGTCGTGTATGAAATCTCGTTAATAAGACGGCGACCAGTAAGTATGCGTCCGCATGAGGATCATTCCAGAGTTGCTCATGGGTTAGGCCAGATGTCAATAGATTTGAAATACGCTAGAATTCTCTATTTATCCAGGCAAATAATAATAATAATGAAAATAAAAGTAAATAATAAATAAATACAACATTTGAATGTAGATTTTTAAAGACTGGATGGAATGTACTAGCCTAATCTATCCAATATGGAAATGGAAATATATACATCTACACCACACCACTACTCCAATCCCTTCGTAACTTCTCATACTTTCTCAAATCCGTCACGCTAGGACGAATATGCTCCTTGGCAGCCACAAAATCTTCGAGTTTGATCATATCCCTCCTCTTGATGGCCGCGTAACCGGCTCTGCGAAGAAGACTGCCCAGATCTGCACCGCTATAGCCCTCGCAGCTCACTGCCAGCGCACGCAGCTCTTCCGAGGACTCGATGGGCAGGTTCCGGATCAGGGTCTGGAGAATCTCAGCCCGTTCGTCAGGTCCAGGAAGGTTGACGAACAACAGTGTTTCCAGACGACCAGGACGTAGCATGGCGGGATCGATGATGTCTGGACGATTCGTGGCGGCGATGATGTAAATTCCCTGCCGGTTGCTTCCCAACCCGTCGAGTTCGGTCAGAAGGGTGTTTACAACTCTGGCAGAGCTTTCCGACAATGCGTCGTCACGGCGCGGAACCAGGGCATCGAGTTCGTCAAAGAATATCACACAAGGTATAGACGAACGAGCCCGGACAAAGACCTGACGGACAGCACGCTCGGATTCACCGACGTACTTGTTCAGTAACTCGGGTCCCTTGACACTAATGAAATTCGCGCGAGACTCGTTGGCCACTGCTTTGGCCAGTAGAGTCTTACCACATCCAGGAGGGCCCCAGAGGAGAACACCAGTGGGTGCTGTGATACCAACTCTTGCGTAGACATCGGGATTCTTAATAGGTTCCACAATTGCCGTAACCAGTTCGTCGCGGATTCCACCAAGAGCGCCAATGTCCGCCCATGTTGTGTCCGGTATTGTGGCGAAACCTTCGCGTTTCGATGATGGCTGAATTTTGGGGAGTGCTGTGAAGAAGTCGGCATTAGATACCATGACAGGATTTGTTTCTTCGCCAATTGGCGCCTCCTTGGCGTGCTTGATCAGTCGTCGGATTTCCTTCACTTTGAACGTAACATCTTCTTCTGTCTCGCCCTCGATCTCCATCTCTTCGCCCGTATTCGACCTCAGAATTTCCAGATAGCGCTTGATTGCAGCAGATCCTGCAGTAGAGACCAGGTCATTCAAATCAGCGCCCACAAAGCCTGCTGTGCGTTTGGCAAGTTCTTTAAAGTCGAGATCATCTGCAAGCTGGGTTTTGCGTGTAAGTGAACGAAGGATCTGTTCGCGCACGGGCTCTGAAGGCACTGTTAAGTTGATTTCCTTGTCAAATCGGCCACCGCGACGTAGAGCAGGGTCCAAGCTATCTGGTCTGTTCGTTGCAGCCATAACGATGACGGGCTTGCCATCTGTTTTTTCCAATGCAAGATCGTCCATGCAAGTCAAGAGCTGAGCAACAATACGCTTTTCCATTTCTCGCTGGGCGCTTTCTCGCTTTGGAGTAATCGCGTCGATCTCATCGATGAATATCAAACACGGAGCCACCTTTTTCGCTTCATCAAAGTGTTCACGAAGCGCCTTTTCCGATTCACCAGACATACCCGAGACGACCGAGGGCGCAGATATTGAGATGAAGGGAACCCCCAAGTCGGCAGCAAAGGCATTCGCAAGCATGGTCTTTCCGCAACCTGGCGGTCCATGCAAGAGCACACCTCGTGGAGGCTGTACCTTGGACGTGGTGAAAATCTGAGGGCGCGTCATTGGGAGAATGATCAAGTCGCCCAATTCCTGCAGCACTTCATCCATACCGCCCAAGTCTGCGAGGCTGACGTGCGTTGGAGGAGACTTGTCTATGGGATGATCGGCCTTCCGGCGTTTAGGGGCTGATTCGCTTGCATGATGGCGCCTTTTGTTCACGGACGTAGTTGGTTCAGATACGCCATCCTCATTTCCTTTGCGGGCAGTAGCCGCGGGTTTCGTAGACGTTGACCAAGCGCTAACGATGCTCCGGTTCAAATTATTCGATTCCTTTAGCAGGCCAGAATATATTAGCATATAAACTATAGGTTGAGGAAGAAGGAACATACAGGCTGTTCCACTTTCTCGTCCTCCAAGCCTTCAAAGTCTCCAATCACCGAGTCGGACTCGTGATCGCCAAGAATGTCGCTTTGAAAGACCTCGAGAACACGCTCGATGCTGTCCTCCAGAAGCTTCTTGGGCTTGCGATTCAAGCTCGAGTTTGACCGCTTAATCGAGTCGTAGATACTGTAGGTAGAAAGACGAGGGGGGCGTCCATTTTCGGTCTGTTGTTGCTGCTGGTCGTCTGCGAATTTGCGCACAATCTGATAGATCTACTTGGGCGGATCAGCAATTGTTCTTGAAGCAGCACATTCTTTAGCTGAAAAAGAACATACCTCCTTATCCAGGCCATGGCCCAAGGTCGGCCGCCCTCTGTTCCGGGGGGCCATGCTGCACTCACTTCCGCACTCACTTGTGTGTATATTGAGTGTGGACTGCGGGATTCCCTTTTTTTTTTCCCTTCCTCTTATCGGCGGATAAACAGAGCCGCCGGCCGCCACTAATTGGTCAATGTAGATGGATTGCATACGAAATGGCATTCCTAGCCACGTCGATAAATTGATAAAAAGAAAATTCAAAACCGAAAATATATTACAATTAAATAAAATAAACTTCTTCACCCACGTTTGAGCAGGTCCATTGCCTGGCGCTTTACCGCAGCTGGTGATTGGCGGGCGAGCCTTAGGCGGGCCTCGGCGTCGCATCAATCGTTATCGGAAGACGTCATTTCTCTCTTCAGCAACTTCAGGCTTCAGCAACAGGACGATGGTGTTGCCATGGGGAACACCAATAGTTCTCACAAGATCTCTGGTCAAGACAGGTCTGTGTTTTTTTGGGGGGGGGTTTCCAACCCCCTTATCACTTAAGCTTTCGCACTTGAACCATCCTAACCGCGATCACGGCTGACAAGTTTCCACAATCAGAGCGATTCTAGACCTCAAGATCCAGCGTGACAAGCTGCACCAGTACCAAAAGCGCATCGCCGTGCTTACAGATCGCGAAACCGCCGTCGCAAAGGAATGCCTCGCGCGCAATGACCGCAACCGGGCGCTACTCGCTCTGCGCCGTAAGAAATACCAGGAATCGCTACTGGCCAAGACAGATGCTCAGCTAGCGCAGCTGGAGCAGCTTGTCTCCCAGGTCGAGTTTGCGCTGGTGCAAAAGGACATTTTGTATGGGCTGCAGCAGGGGACGCAA
This sequence comes from Talaromyces islandicus, assembly GCA_000985935.1. Lineage (NCBI taxonomy): Eukaryota > Fungi > Ascomycota > Eurotiomycetes > Eurotiales > Trichocomaceae > Talaromyces > Talaromyces islandicus. Next base: position 1,226,837 of record CVMT01000002.1, on the reverse strand, counting down.
GTTTTGCAGGCGATTAATAAAGAGATGGGTGGATTGGCTGCGGTCGAGAAGTTGATGGGTGAAAGTGAAGAGGCTAGGGCGTACCAGGAGGTTTGTTTATCCATGACCTTAGCAAGTTTATACCGCTAGCATATATTAAATATCCTGCAGGAAGTTAGTCAGATGCTCGCTGGACAAATGTCCAACGAAGACGAGGACGAAGTCGAAGACGAACTGGAAGCTCTGCAACGAGAAGTCGAAGGCCCAGTCGTCCTACCAAATGCTCCAGAGGCACCACCGGTTATTTCGGAGGACGAGAAGAAACAAAGAGCAAAAGAAAGGGCGAAAGCCAGAGCAGAGGCCATGCTGACCGCATAACAACTTGCCACCCGTTCATATACGCATTTTTTTGGAGTCTAGTGGGCTTTCCTAGTCTACGTATAATATAGCAAGAAACAAGCATAGAAGTCGTTTTTTTTTTTTTTTTTAATTCGTGAATTAAAGAGATAATGCATCTAGAATGACGTCTCTGCTTTCCTGATCTGTATAGACCTTCCTTACATCAGTGACGTTTTGAGAAAACCGACCCAGAAGCTCGACTATTGTCCTGGCATAATCCTTCCACCTATCCCCTGCAGGCCCGGAATAGCAACATGGTCATTCGGGTTTGCTGCTGCTTCATACATGACACTGACAGGCTCACGGTTCAACGCCATAAACTGCCCCTTGAAGCCAATGTACCCGATTTTGGTAGTTTCTTCCTCGCCCCAGTTGTCCTCGACGAACAAGGTGATGGATGTGGTCGTGTTCCACAGAGCTCGGTTCAACGGTATTTCAAAAACATCGGTACCTGGAACTGGCTGCGGTACTTCGACTTTTTGAGTCGGTGCCAGGTCTGATGCAGTTGAAAAGTCCAGGTCGTCGCGGTTCTTGAACAGTTTAAGATTCTTGGGCGCGGCCGGAGTTGGAGCGGTGTAGATGACAAGCGAGTGCAGTTTTACCTGTCCTGCAAACCTGGAAGATTCATTAGCATCCTAAAAGTAAAAATTAAAAAAATATTTCGTTATTTTAAAAAAAGAAAAACACGCGTTGGGTGGTTCCAAACAAAGCCTCACGCGTCCACATGGCGCGGGGTAAGCAAGGATGTTATGGCGGGGTAAGCAGACAAAAATATATATAATTAAACATTCCAACAAATACGAGACTGTCATAACATACGGAATGTACATAAGAAGCTGTTCGTCGGCATCGCTTTCGAGCTCCGGGTGATCATTCAATCGTTCAGCCCATGTCTTCTGCAGGATAGCAGCCCCAGCACGAGGCACGGATTCTACCGAAACAAAGTGAAATCAATTGCTGCCTTGTCAAATCATGGGGCCAATATACCGTTCAGAGTAGTAACAGCGTCAAATTGGATTTGGGAGTAGAGCAACGACTGGAGAGCCGGTGTGATATCATTGGAGTGGTCATGGCCCTCGTCATGGCAATGGCCGCCTGCACCATGATCGTGATGATGATGACCTGACATTGTCTTGCCAGCACGATGGCGAAGAATCGATCAAACAGAGACCATGTCGGGGGGAAAAAGGGAAAAAGAGGACAAAGGGGAAAAAGAAGGAGGAGGAAAACAAGGGCCCTGGAACTTTTACTCCACACGAGGTGCGGGTGAGCTTCCTAAATGGTTACCGCACGTGCTTCTCACCAACAACACCACGAGCGGCCATCATGTACATAACAATTGCTTCTTGAGAATTCCCATTATCATGTTTGTTTGAAGCCTATCAATATCCATACAATTTAGGTCACGCGGTAGTACTCGGGAGCATATTCGAGAAGCCAGCTCTTCTCGATTTTGGTGATATCACGAATGAAGACTTTGTCCCCAGTTTCTAGTATCTCGTGGAATACAACCCAATCAGCTTTGCGGTTCTAGCAGACGAAAGTTAGCATGCCCTGGTACAGAAGTTAGATAATAAAAGAGTCCCAAACATACAAACATCAGTGAGCTTGGATGGGCATGAAGAGTCAAGCCTCCGCTCACAGTCTTGAACGTTCCATCAGGCTGCATCTTTGCGACATGTGCAAAATAACCAGTCGTGAGACATCGCCGAATCTTCTCAGGTTTGTTTGCATCGACTTGAGAGTACTGGTTTGATAAACTTTCGTCCACCTGCATCCCAAACCGCTCGAGGTACCGCTTCAATTGACTGCGGATACTGACAGCGCGAGATAGAGACTTGAAGTTCAAGAGATTTTCGCGACACCACTTGGACTCCTTTTTGCCCTTGGTGATAAAGGCTTGGTACACGTTTAGATACGTCATGTGATCGCCCTCTTCGACCGCAAACTTTCTTTTCTTGCTCTCTGCTTCTCCTCTGTCGCCATCATGCTGGACCCATACAGACCCTTGTAAGCTCACCATGGCTGCGATAGAGAGAATTTCGCTGAGACAGTGGAATGAAGGGGCACTGAGTAGCACCTTGGCCATCATTGGCTCGACACCAAGTTCTGCCATACGAAAGCCGAGAGGCTTAGTGAGTTTTGCATAGTCGTCCACAGCCCCAAGAGAGAATAGTAACTCTAGGGCACGAATCACCAATTCAGCCGGAGGAGGCGAAAGAAAATCAAACCGGACCACATTGTCAATACCAAGAGCTTTCAACTGCATCACAACAGGGGCCAGGTTAGACCGTTGAATTTCGGGCACAGTCACTTGTGGTAACATTTCGTAGGACTGCTGAGTATACAGCCTAAAGCACTTTCCAGGCTTGGTTCTTCCAGCTCGTCCAGCCCGTTGAGTTGCCGAAGCTTTGGATATAGGCGTTGCAGTCAAGGTTTCAACCCCAGTCTGCGGATTGTATGCTCGGATTTTGGCAAATCCGCAGTCAATAACGTACACAATGCCATCGATTGTCACAGACGCCTCGGCAATATTTGTAGAGACAATCACTTTTCTCATGTTCTCCGGGGTAGGCTCAAAAACATACATCTGCTGGTCGGTCGACAAGCCGGCATAGAGCGGCAAAGGGAGGAGCTGTTTGGCTTTTGGGTGAAGCATTGCAGCCCGCTCCGAAATCATTTGGATGGCCGTTTCAATTTCCTCCCGCCCAGTCAGGAAGATCAAGATATCACCGTCGTCCTCCTGTGAATGAATGTCAAATATAGTCTTGACAGATCTTTCAACATAATCTTCTGCCGGTGTATCCAGGTAGAGAATATCGACAGGATACATCCTGCCCTCAAGGCTGATAATGCGAGCGACATCCCCTCCCATCTCCTTGTCCTCTTTAGTACTTTGAGTTTCATCATCAGCAAAGAATCGCAAAAACTCCTCAGCTTGCAAGGTAGCACTGCTGATTATGAGTCGGAGCTCAGGGCGCTTCTTGCGGATCTTCTTCAAGATACCTAACAGAATGTCGGTACTAAGAGAGCGTTCATGAGCCTCGTCTACCATGATCACGGAGTAACGGGAGAGAAGCGGATCAACTAGAGCTTCTCGAAGGAGCAGTCCATCTGTGAGAAACTTGACTCGAGTGGCGGCGGACGTCACATCTTCAAACCGAATAGAGTAGCCTACATCCTCCCCGAGCTGGCATCGCATCTCATCGGCCACTCGCCGCGCGACAGTAGTTGCTGCTACACGGCGCGGCTATTGTCGTTGTTTCTAATTAGTATGGCTGGAAAATAGTACACGCATTGAATGTTTTGACAAACCTGAGTGACGCCGATGATTTTCCCGTCACCGGTCCATCCTGCCTGGTCGAGGTATTGGGGCAACTGCGTAGTTTTTCCACTTCCAGTCTGGCCCACGACAATTGTTACGGGAAAGGTCTCAATCGTATATAACAGACTGTCTCTATGCCGAGCGATGGGCAGTAGCGCTGCAGGCTTATACAAGGACGGAATGAATGTTGTAGACAGGCTCAAGTCATCCGCCATTGGGGTCGATTTCAGGGAGTATGGCCCGTTGGTGCTGCGATGTTAACAGACTAGGGCCCCTGGTAGACCATTGTACAGCTCAGAAACCTGCATTCGTGACCAAGAGTCTATCCACGGCGCAATACGACAGCAATATCAAAATGCACAAAATCGTAGGACACTGACAAATCCGCGTTACATAATCAGTGGCGGTGCGGGGACCTCTCATGTGTGGCTGAGCCGCGCCTGATGTCAGGCTGCAGCCAAAACCGTCCCTCAACAACAACATCTGCGCTTTTGTTTCTCTCCTTCAGCTTTTGATAGAACTGTCTGGTTCGCCAGAAGAAACGGTCGCAAAGCTTCTCTTTTTATATCATCCAAACGTACAAAATGGCCGACAACAATACTGTATGTTATGTGCACCTTTGACCCTCTCGCACTGTGAACTCACTCCGAATCCCCGCAGACTAGCACCCCGACGAAGTCTTCGACCGGGGGAAATGGCCAGAATCCAGAGTCGCCAACTACCGCGCGGCCCTTGGATTTCGACGACGAGCCCCAAGACGTGGGCGTCAGTTCCACTCCATCGAAACCAGGTGCAGAGGCCGAAGCTCCCCCGCCAAAGCCGCCTCGTCCCTTGAGCCCACGACAACAGGCCGAAGCTACGCTGAAAGAAGCCTTTCCATCCATTGATGCAGGTGTAATTAAGGCTGTGCTTACTGCCAGCGGTTATAATGTTGAACGGGCTTTCCATGCATTGTTAGGTTTGTTGTTTGCAGCATACCCCAGCTGATTCCGGGCCCTTTTCAGCTCACATTGTCATCAATGCCAGGTATGACGGATCCTACGGCCCAAGAGGAACTTCCACCACCTCCGCCAGCAAAGCCACCAAGGCCTACCTATGTACCGACCACCACAACTCAACAGCAATTACAAGAGGATGAGCGATATGCACGGCAGCTTGCCGAGCACTACAGTGGCTCTGCCCACCGCGGTGATCCTTGGGGGCAGCGATCAGGTAACTATCCGGAAGAGCGGGAGCACAGTTTCTTTGATGGTATGTATTTGCGATCAGATATAGAGCTATATTTTTTGTGTGTTAACTAGTGGATCCAGATGATCTACCTGTAATCCGTGACAACATTCGCAAGGGCTTTTTAGAGACCCAGTCCAAAGTCAATTCTTGGGTGCAGGGCTTCAAGAAGCGCCTCGATGGTGAAGACGAAGACGAGAACCGCCACACTTCTGATGGTTATCTACAGTCCTACGGAGAGACCCAGACTTACGGCCGCCCACGGCGAAGCGGCGACTCAGCCCGCCGCAGCGGTGACCGTGAACGATACGATGCTGATCCGCAAGTCCTTGGAGATGATTTCTCGGCTCTAGAATTGAGGGATGCTGAAGGTTTGAGATGCTCTATATGGATTTAATTTCTCTCGCTGACTCATTATAGCCCCTCCGCCAAAACCCGCCCGTCCGTTGGCAAACGTGACACCTTTCAAGTCTTCCTCCCAAGAAAGGAGAAAGGTATCCTTCCAGGAAGGACCACCCGAAGAGATCGACAATATATATGATGCTTCGGAACCAAGTAAACGTTCCGCAGGCAAGTCCAGTAAATGGCAACCTCTTTCTACCGTCGCCCCCTCACCGGTGGGTGAGAACGACCCTTTCAGCCTCGGCGACAGCGAAGACGAGAAAGACACCAAACCTAAAGAAGCCCAAGCTAAAGAAACTCCGGCACAAGAAGCACCAACGGCCGAGGCAGAGCGCGTCAAGAAAGCCACGGCGGATGCTATGGCGGAAGAGCTGGGGTCTGGCTCCAAAGATGAGGATAGCAAATGATTTTCGACCTGTCCGACTGCCTTTCAGAGGACGCTTGTTCTTTATACAAATTGTAATTCGAGATATCCCCTTCCAAAGGATGTTTGTGTTTATCGAGTCTCAAGCTTGAATGTGTTACGATCTTGTCGATTCATGTGTTCCGAGTGTTGTTAGAGAATAGACCCATTCGTGGTACGCAAGTCAATGCACCTGCGCTTTAGGGCTGGCTGATTGAAACCCGAGTCCGTGAGCTGTTTTCAGATGTATTCACGTTGAGAGGTGCTTCAAGCGTCGGCGGCAGTAGAGGCTTCTTTTCGTAATTCTTTGATAACAGCCTATTCGAGACCTCGATTAGTGATTGGAATAGAAATATCACTATTGGACCAGTCCTACTGCAAGGGCATCTGGGTTGACGCCATTCTCAATGAGCGAGACACATAACGACAGCTCGGTTCGGTCGAGGTGTGTGTTCTAGAGGTTTATTATTAGCAAACAGTACTTCCTCTATAAACAAGGCAGGCGCGACGTCGGTACCAGCAATGTGGAGATCTCATAGAGAATATCGATAACCTCGCGCGCAGCCTGGCGCTTCTCATCCTGCTGCGACGGCATAGTCAAGAGTGATTCTGGGCACTGGTTGAAGGGTGGTCGTGCGGTGTAACTGAACCGCGTCGCTGTCCCACCACGCTAGTGAATGCCATGCCCACCGAATCTAGTCACGGTATAAATTACAATACGAGTCACGTATCCGTACGTCCTATCTTACCAGTAAATAATACGCACCTTCCCCAAACATACTTCTCTTCATCTCCATCAATCATATACAATGGTGCAACTACACTGCGAATCCTCTCAAACACTTGTTTCTATCTCTTGGGAAAGGAGAACCTCCTACAGGGGAGAGTGCCAGACACGCATTTCGCGGCGTTAGAGAAATTTAATCATGAAAGAATGTTTTAGGATCGCGGATGCCCATTCTTTACGGCAACATGAGGCCGCTGAAATTCTTAGGCGGACTGCTGCACGTGTCAGGAAGGCTATCCTCCAATGAAGCATCTCAAATCACTATCCAGCTCTAGACAAAGAAGCCTAGTACCTGAATGATCGATGTGCTCAGTCTGCGATTTGCTTGCGCTGTGATCGTGGACATCGTCTGTCGTCGAATGGCACTCATGCGTAAGTTTGAGGAGGTCAAGTTTTGACGGCGAAGAAGGTTGAAGAAACGAAACCACAGTACTATAATGGCTTCAATCCCTTTTCTAACGGAACAAAAAAAATAAAAGAAAGAACGATACCGCACTTTGGCTGTGGTTGATGAGGCGCGTATGTCTAGCCGAGGGTGTACTTCGAGGAACACTCGAAGGGCGCGCTGGAATCCGGATAGTCCTTGATCTTTTATCGTATTGCAACGTTCCACTCCCTGGAATTGAAGGATTATACCAGTCAAAAGACGGCACCCTGGTTATTTTATCCTTGAGGGGTCCCCCCCTTCCTTCCCCTCCCCCTTTCGCAGGAGGATATGGTGGTGAGCCAAGCTTGATACGCCGGCCTATCGTGCCGTCGCGCGGAATGTCCCCTGGGACGCCATCCAAGTGCTGAACGTGAACCTGGCCTCCTACACGGCGTTCGATGGCGCTCGAACCGCACCAGCCATGTGCACGCATTTTTGACGTCAAGCATATCCCACCATGGCTTCTCTCGATCGGCGACGCGCCGCGCGTAGGGCGTTATTTACTCCTGTACCCCTTCACCATGAACCTTCCGAGAGCATCTTTGCGCGGCTCCCCATCTTGCAGACTACACGTACGTCTTCTCGAAGTCTCACAAGCAAGAGTTGCACAGTTTCGTTGGCTGCTCGACGTTTTCGCCACAGTCGCTGTCTACACGAATCTTGCTGTCAACGAAAATGCGGCTCGACAAGATGGTGATGAGCCTCTGTGTGGCTCTTCTGGTGGCCCTCATAAATGTTGTTGGCGCAGTTCCTACAGTTAGCTATCCCATCAACGCTCAACTGCCGCCAGTTGCCCGTGTTGGCCATCCTTTTAGTTTTAGCTTTTCCAGTGGCACTTTCGCTGGCGGTGGTGCTGAGCTGACATACTCATTATCAAACGCTCCGGAATGGCTACATGTCGATACGAAGAATCTGACTTTGTACGGCACACCGCAAACTGGGAACGTTGGAGCGGCCCAATTTCTTCTAGTTGCTACCGATAAATCGGGCTCTGCATCAATGAGCGTAACTCTTGTGGTTTCCAACGAACCAGGCCCCCAGCCTGGGAAACCTATTCTAGAGCAGTTGGCTAAGAGCGGTCCAACAACGAGCCCGGCGACTATTTTCATGTATCCTGGACATCCTTTCAACATAGATTTTGATCCGGTGAACACGTTTACTAACACCCAATTGAACACCGTTTATTATGCAACCTCGTCCCCGTACAATGCGCCACTCCCATCGTGGATGACATTCGATCCCTCAACGCTGAAATTTGCCGGCAACACTCCGTCGAATCCTTCGTCAATTCCTCAATATTTCAAGTTCAATATGATAGCTTCAGATGCTGCTGGGTTTAGCGGTGCTCTAGTGTCATTTGAAATCGTCGTGAGCCAACACATATTGTCATTTAAGAACACGACTGCCCAGACGCTGAATTTCACACGCGGGCAACCCTTTAGCACTCCTCCTTTCATCGACGACTTGTCACTTGATGGTCATGCTGTTGCGGGGGAAAATGTGTCGAGCATCGAAATTGATGGATCTTCTTGGCTTACCCTTGACAACGAAACTATTTCGTTGAGTGGAGTTGCACCGGATGACGCTGGAAACCAAAATCTTACAATCACCGTGACTGATGCATACCAAGACAAGGTCAGGCTAGATCTTCATCTTCAGGTATCGCAACTGTTTGCCAAGGGAGTCGAGAGCTGCAATGCGACGATTGGAGAGGAATTCTCTTACACCTTTGACAAGACTTTGCTGAGTGACGATGCAGTGAAATTGGATGTTAATCTGGGGGGGCTGCCATGGGCTAAATATGATTCTGCAACCATGACTTTGTCTGGAACTGTTCCGGATGACTTGAAACCAGAGACTTTCCCTGTGAAACTCACGGCTACACAAGGTTCGACCGTCGAGACGCGAAATTTGAATCTGAGTATTTTCAAGCCGGGCAAAGCAGGGGTTGTCAATGATCAAAGCTCGTCGGGGTCAAGTGACGCGTCAAAGAAGCGAAAGGCTAAAATTATAGCTATTGCCGTCAGTGTCCCTGTTGGTGTTGCGATTATTGCGGGCATTATCCTTTTGGCGTGCTGTTGTCGTCGGCGCTCGAAAACGAAAAACACTCCAAAGGATATTGACGGAGACCTTCACTCACGAGACGATAATATGGGGGCTGCAAAATCCGAGAAAACCTATGTCCAAGCAACTACGTCTGAGTTGCCGAGAAGTCCCTCAGACTCATCGAACGATACACTGCCCATGCAATTACCTGAGCTGAATCTCCACTTGGACAGTGTATCTTCAAAGGAAGACGAAGAGAAAGAAGAACAGGTCTACAAGACTCCTAGCCGTGGCATGCAGCCTCGAAAGCCTTCTATAGAATGGGACGTCGCAAGCAGAGACCAGGAAAACATCAATCAACTACCATACACCTCTCCGAAACGGAGCACAAGTATAACCCAAGTGTCCCCGTTATCCCATCGAAGCAACAGAAGATACTCGAAACGGGAGCCGCTAAAACCGGTTAACAATCGTTCATTCAAACGAGACTCGGCCATGTCCACAAAGTCTAAGCGCTACTCGAGACGCTCTAGTGGACTGTCAACAGTAACCCCGGGGCTTCCAGTTCGACTTAGCGGCGCCGGTCATGGAGCCGGTGGAATTGGTCTTGCGCGACCAGAACTTGCGAGGGCATCTTGGCAAACGACACAGATGTCATTTCAAAGCGACGATACAAGCATTGAAAACTTGTCTACAATGTTCCCTCGGCCTCCTCCGGTTCGGAAGAGAGACAGCAGTAACATGAGTCGTAGCCGTGATCACTCGAAGCGAGTCAGTCTCAGGGCCGGCGGCACTGCTTCACCTACACCTCCAGAGCCAGACTCCTTTGAAGCTTTTATTCAAAGCCGTGCGCGCAGCCGTAACTCTGGCAACCCATTGTTTTCGTCCCGGATGGACAGCCGAGGATCTTCTGGATACCGTGCGATAGAAAGGGGTCGGCGGAGTTCCAGTATCGCGGGAACAAGCGTGTCAGCTTCTAGTTACGTGGAAGATAGGCGGCAATCCCAAGTACGACCCGTATCTGCGATATCAGCATCTATCTATGGTGATGACCATCGGAATTCAATGGGGCGACCCATGTCGCAAATATCCGAAGTAGAAGCGTTAAGCGGGTTGGATGTGCCTAAAACTAGGCACAGTCCAGGCCTAGTCCGACGCTACACAGATGCTATTGCCCAACTGCCTCGGTTCTGGAGCCAAGGAAGTATAAGCAGTGCGCGAAAGCCAGAATCGGGGGATTCCATGACGGGATCGGACGACTACTACGACCTGATCGACGAGCGCGAGGATCCAGAAGGCCGGCGACAGTGGTACCGAGTAAACTCGCACATCCAACAGCTTGCTGATGTGGAGGAAACGGAAGCAGAGCCTACAGAAATATCCACTCCTTCTCAGACGAGAGCTAGCCGTGTGCATCGCATGAGTTTACTCCGCACTGGAGGCCAGGACGGCAGCCCGAGCAGCAACCGACACTGGCGATTAGCAGACACGCAACAAGGACGAGCCAGTATTGAAGGGAGTGATAATCTTCATCCGACGACGAATAGCAGTTTTAGGGGTGATCTTGCCTTTGTCTGATCTGTCGCGGCTGGCGTTATATGACTAGGTGAAACCAGAAGTGAATGGTCTGCTGTCTGTTTGTTTTTGTTTCTTTTTTTTTCCTTCTTTTTTCCCTTTCTTTCTTTTCTTTTTTATTTCTGTATATTCGCTATGATAAACTTGACATGTAAAGTCTAAAGTCTAGTGGGAGTGAAAATTAATTCGTCAACACTTCGCATTGTTGTCAGAGAACTGTTCATGGCGCGGTTCCCGTGACTGATAGATAAGGCGATTACTCGATGTGGAAATCTGGGGAAGCGGACGGTCTGTTTCGTAACTGTACGGTATTGAATATTACGCATCAACGTTACAGCAGGCAGCCACAGCTGAGAACTGCTAGTTAACTACCCCATATGCAGTTGCTAAAGATATCTGACTAACCAAGAGGCATTTTTCACCCCCAGTCACAAGATCCTATTCCTCGAATCTAGACTAAGTAATTACGAAGTGCGTATTGTCCATTGAGGCGGTGCCTGAAAACCTCCGAGTGACTGGGCTCGGCCAGCTTGGAATGATCTGCTATGGTGTCGATCAAACTCAACCGAGGCGAAATGTCTATTAGTTCACTACGTACGGAGTACCTACGTAGTTAGTATATAGCTTTGTAAGCATCCCCCTCTTTGGATCAGATGTCGGTCAGGACGTTTCTCAGCTTTTCTGCTCATGGGAGCCTAGCGTGGTATCAAGATCTTACTTCTTGCGTCGTACCGACTAATTTAGAAGCAGCCAACCCAGCACTTCAGACCACTACTAATAACAAGGTGAAAGCTGTTACTAGTTACAGTTAAGTTCTTTGCGGGCCTACCAGACTACGTACGTGTGGCTGTTCTCATTACCATACAATACCGTACCGTACCGTACCAACTGGCAGGGCGCTAAGCATTTTCGTCATTTCGCTCAACACGCGACTTGCAAACTCTGCCACAAGTCGACTTTCGCCTCGCGCCCTCTCCGTGCGAGTTTCTTTCCCCGAGCCATAATCCTGCCATCTCGCCTGAGTTTTTCTTTCCGGCCCTTGCGACGCTACTTGTGATTGTTTTGTTTTGCCCTTTTTTTTTGGTTATTTTTTTTGCTCGGATTTTTTAATTGTTGCCCGTTTCCGCTGCTCTCTTATTAGTTCAGAACGAGGAAAAAACCACCCCACATCACTCCGATTTTGCGCTAGCAGAGAGTTGCTGCGAATATCCCCCCTCCAAAAGCCTGCGCTCTCTAGTCAGTCAAACATCAAGCCACCATCACTCCTCCTCTCCCCCCCTTCCTTTCGCCCCGACTCATCACTCAACCCGTCTCCTGGCCTTGTCCGAGTCAACCGGCTTCTATATTGAGAAGTGTGTACGATTGAGAGAAGCAGCCTTACAAAAGATCAATTGTCCATCCAGGCCCGCGGGTAATCATGGGTCAGACCTTATCAGAGCCGGTTACAGAGAAGGTAAGGAAATTTTTTCCCTTCCGCAGCGGTGTCAATATCTTCTCCTTTTTTATGTGTCTCTCTTTCCTACAAAGGATAAAGCCATGGCTATGTTCTTTTTCTTTTCGGGCCCTTGTCACCAAGACCGTGTTTGGGGTCGCATACTCGGCTAGGTCTCGTCTATTGACCGGTGCGGGGCAAAATACTCGAAAAAAGCGGTCTTCGTCTCAACACCACGGAGACAATGCGGAGACAAGACATGCCACCTCCTGCCTTGAAATATGATTTTCTGTTTCTGTTTGTTTTGAAAAGATGCCGCTTAGCGACGTGCAAAAAGCCGCTTTGAGAAGGTGTGCTGACTGATTTTCCTCCTCTTAGACGTCTGCGGATGGCCAAGATGATTGCGTATTGTACGGAGTTTCGGCGATGCAGGGATGGCGGATTAGTATGGAAGATGCGCACGCCGCCGTCCTTGATCTGCAAGCCAAGTATCTGAGCACGTCCAACGAACCCACTTCTGCCGACAAACGACTGTCTTTCTTCGGTGTATACGACGGACACGGCGGCGACAAGGTTGCCCTCTTCGCTGGGGAGAATGTGCACAAGATTGTTGCGAAACAGGCGGCGTTTGAAAAGGGAAATATTGAGCAAGCCCTGAAAGACGGGTTTTTGGCCACCGACCGCGCTATTCTAGAGGGTGTGTGAACCTATCTACCCTTCCTGCCTGGAAATGCTACTGTCCATGGCTCTCATAACTGACTCGCTGGACTGGGTAGATCCGAAATACGAAGAGGAAGTCTCTGGATGCACGGCATCGGTAGGAGTGATCTCCCGCGATAAGATCTGGGTGGTGAGTTTTAGTCCGGGCTGTTTATAACAAAAGACAAAGGCTAAAGGGGAAGCGTATTCTAGGCCAACGCTGGGGACTCACGGTCCGTTCTCGGCGTCAAGGGACGCGCAAAGCCATTGTCTTTTGACCACAAGCCTCAAAACGAAGGTACGGCTTGTTCCTCCTAACTCGAATGATATATGTGTTCTAACGGCAGTTTTTAGGCGAGAAAGCGCGTATCAGTGCGGCGGGGGGTTTTGTGGACTTTGGACGAGTAAACGGCAATCTCGCTTTATCGCGTGCCATTGGCGATTTCGAATTCAAGAAGAGCGCCGATCTGGCCCCTGAGCAACAAATAGTCACGGCATATCCCGACGTGACAACGCACGAAATCACCAAAGATGATGAGTTTCTCGTGATTGCTTGTGATGGTAGGCCAACCTACGTGTCTTGAATAACAACTTAATCTTCGTGACTAACTTTTCGCAGGTATCTGGGACTGCCAGTCCTCTCAGGCCGTTGTAGAGTTTGTCCGAAGGGGCATTGCAGCCAAGCAGGACTTGCACCGTATCTGTGAGAACATGATGGACAACTGTTTGGCATCCAACAGTGAGACTGGGGGAGTCGGATGTGACAACATGACCATGGTGATCATCGGTCTCTTGCACGGAAAGACAAAAGAGCAATGGTACGACAGTATCGCAGAGCGAGTTGCAAATGGCGACGGACCTGTTGCTCCTCCCGAATATGGCAAGTGTGAAGACGGCCCTAAAGAACCCCTCGGACACTGCTGACTGGCGGGATTCAGCTGAATTCCGAGGCCCGGGAGTTCGCCATCAGTTCGATGACGGAGCGGACGACTATGACCTAGACACAGGCAACCCGGCGAACAGGGGATTTGGCCTCCGTCAAGGGCGGATCATTCTGTTAGGAGATGGGACTGAAGTGCACGCGGATCAAGACGATGATGATCTCTTCGACCCTACCGAGGAAGACAAAGACTCGGGAAACCAGGTACGAGCTAGCACTACTGACTCCGTCGATGAAGCCCATAGGGGCTACCGTGAAGACACTCCTGGGCCTCAGCTTACGCACACCTCAGCCTCAGAATGACGATAAAGAAGCCAATGTAACGACTCCTCATGTGTCGGCTTCGCCTTCTTCGATTGCCACGGAGCCGTCGTCAGGCAAAGGCAATGAAGAGAACGAATCCAGTACCGCCAAGTCGAATGAATCCTAGATAGCCCTTACCATACCATCCATTTTTCTTTTTTTTTCCTTTCCCTCACCTTCCTTCGAATCCCCAAGGTCCCTGTCTACATGCAAACCCTACGAAGCCGAGACTACGACGATGATGACGATGACGATGAAAGGTCAGGCCCAGTATCTCGCTTTCTCCCCTTGGCCTAAACCCACTGGCCAGAGGAGCCCTATTAGTATAGTGACTACTCTCGGCACCCTTTGATTTTGTGAAGGCCTTGTGGCATGCTCTTTTCTCTTCTCTCCCTATACATTCCCCCTCCCGTCCTCCTCCTGATATTCGCGTTTCTTGGTCTTCGGCTTGACTGTCATTACTGTCTCGTCTATGTTGTCAGTGTCATGTGTCAATTGTCTATGGACGACGAATCTTTTCACTTCTTCACGGGGCAGTCGAGCACGAAGGAATACAGACACACCAGTTATGGTTATGGTTATGGTTATGGTTATGGTTATGGATCGAGCAAGCAGGAAGTTCTTCTGCAGCACACATTATGGGCGCAATTGGGCAATATTTGTTATAAGCTTTGCACATTGACATGATATTCTCTTTTTTTTTTTTTTTCCTCTCTTTTTCCTTTTTTTGTGTTTGGATGAATCGTATCTTTTTTTTCTTCTTCTGGTTTATTCTATTTTACTGTGTTTTACTTCCCGATTTTACTTTCTTTCCTATTTCAGAATTACTACTAGCTTTGTGATGTGCGGCTCTCTATAGACGCGACTGGACTCTGATATTCTCCAGATGTCATTACTTCTTACTGCGTGGGATTCGGGCCTGGGAGCAGGCTGAGGCGTGTTTTATGGCTGGCTAGACAATGGACCATGACATGACTGATATTCTTTTTTTATTTTTCCCTCGTATGCAACTTCTGCCAAGTCCCAGCTATGACGTGATGCACTCGGGCGTGGGCGGCGAGTAAATTTTCAATAGAACAACATTTACAGCTAAGAACGCACACAATTGAACAATCAGCAGCATGGAACAGGAAATAAAATCAATTGTCTCGATTTTCATTAGAACCACTAGAAATAATAGTAAATAAAAATCCAATTTCCGCGTAAGACAGACCCCGACAAGTCGCGGGTCGCCGCTCCACTGCTCGCTAGCCCCTGGTCCCGTGCAGCTCTCCCTACACTAACTAACTAGTATTAACAGTTGTCTTCCCAGCCCAGCGAAATTGTTTCGCTTCCGGTTATCGAATCTATCTTGCACGAGCAACTGCCACTTGCGCTTTTATCAATTGACTATTGGCCCTTTTTTTTTTCAGGCTGGCCGCATTTGAGCGCAGGCCTGGGTTCTTCTTTTTTTTGGTTTTCTAACTTTCCTCTTTTTGCTGCTTCTTGTTATCTCGTCGGACTCCCCGGATAACCAGGCCAAAACCTTCCGGAATGTCTTCGCCATCGTCTGCAAGTGCTGCTGGCAAGCGCAAGCGCAGCTCTTCGCACCTTCACCCAGAGCATATTCCCAAGTCGTCGACAGCCGACCTGCTCCAGCCGTCGTCGCGCGACGCGTCGGGCGAAGAAGGCGACGAGTCGGCGTCGGCCAGCGAGCTCCTCAAAAACAAGCAACAACATCAGCAGCAGCAGCAATCGACCCCTCCATCAGCAAAGCGGGCGAGAACCGCCGAAGATACAACAGAAACAAAACAAGCACAGTTGTCGTCGAGCAATGGCGCCGCCGAGCAAGGCAAAGAGGAGGATCCCGGTGAACCCTCGGAAACCACCGAGGCCAGCGCCGATATAGAGACGCGGTCGAAGCGGAAAGCGAGCAGCAAGGACAGCTTTTTGCAGACCCCGCTGCGTGCTGGGTTGCAGGACCCGGTGGGCTATCACACCAATCCGCCGCCGACTGGCCGCCCCGTGCGGGTGTATGCTGATGGTGTTTTTGACCTGTTTCATCTGGGGTGAGTTGTATCTTTCAACCAGAACACAAACACAAAATACAAAAATGTCTAATGAAAAATATGATAATGCAGTCACATGCGACAGCTCGAGCAGGCAAAGAAAGCATTCCCCGAAGTGTACCTGATCGTTGGCGTCACCGGAGACGAGGAAACCCACCAGCGCAAAGGCCTGACGGTGCTGTCTGGCGCTGAGCGCTCCGAGACAGTGCGCCACTGCAAATGGGTCGACGAGGTGATTGCCGACTGTCCGTGGATTGTTACGCCCGAGTTTCTCGCCGAGCACCAGATTGACTATGTCGCGCACGACGACCTGCCGTACCAGGCGGCCGAGGGCGACGATATTTACGCTCCGATTAAAGAGCAGGGCAAGTTCCTTGTGACGCAGCGAACGGAGGGGGTGAGCACTACGGGTATTATCACAAAGTAGGTTTTTGTTTTCTCTCTCATTGTTTTTGTCCTGCTTGATACTCACATGCATAGGGTGGTCCGGGATTACGACAAATACATTGCCCGGCAGTTCAAGCGAGGAGCGTCCCGCCAGGAGCTCAACGTGTCGTGGCTGAAAAAGAACGAGCTGGAGATCAAGCGCCACGTCAACGAGCTCCGAGAGAGCATCCGCAGCAACTGGAACATGACTGGGCAGGAATTGACGCGCGAGATCCGCCAGTTCTGGGGCAACAGCCGATCCAACAGCCCTGCGCGCAGCACCAAGAATGGCGCCGACATGCACAGTCCGCGCTCGAGTATCTCCAAGATTCAGTTTCCTGGCCGTCCAGAGAGCCCCGGCCCGGCAGGGCGTCATGAAGACTTTGCCACGGGCTACAGCTTGGGTCTCATTGGGGGGGTTCGTTCATGGGTAAGTGCCCTTTCTTTCTTCTACTCGCTTTTTACTGACCAGATAGATGACTCGCACACGGTCTCACCAGTTCACAAGCGGCCCAACGTCTCCCGTCGCCAGCGACGACGACCGAGACGGCGCGTCGTTTCTCGAAAGCGGCGACGAACGACGTCGACCCAGCGTGTTGCGTGGCGAGTCGTACTAGTTCATAGCCGGCACATAGTTTGTTTCTTGTTGTTTTTACTTTACATTGTTTTCTTTTAGGGCATACATAAATTGGGAAAGGCATATTAGAAGAATCGCCACTGGGCGACACAAACAGACACTATTCAACATGGCGGGGCAGATTGGTCGGTCATGGCATAATGAAGTATTTAATAACTCTACTCCAGCATTTTTTTCCCCCCTCAAAATCAGAATGTAGTGATCTATCATCGTATATGCGATTGATCTATGCGATATATCATATCTATACATTTATAACTCAAAACGCCAGCATATGGGTATCAACCTGTAAACAGAAACACACAACGTCTTTTTTTTAAAAAAAAAATAATCTCACGCTGCCGTAATCATCAACGGCCTCAAATGCCGATTCCCAGCATCAGCATTCTCACTTTCCATCGAACACGAAACAGCCTTCTCTCGCGGCGCACACATCACCATACGCAGATACTCACAGAGCATCAACGCATCCCGGCCAATTTCCGCAGCCAGAACATTCTGTGCCGAGGCATCGCATTTGGCCGTCACGCACATGTCAAAGACTTTTAATCCGCGCACGCCCAGCAGCGGCGTAACCCATGCTTCGCTGGTAGCCAAGCTGATTTTTTTGCTTCCATTCGAGGAAGTCGTGATAGGAGCAGCACCACCAACAGTATTGCCCATGAAACGGCCCAAGTCCAGACTGATACGCAGCTCTTCAAGGCCCGTCATGGCCTGCACGCGCGTCCAGAACAGTTTCCACAACGAGTCGTTGTGGGTATGTGCGTAGATGGAGGCGCGGCTGTCCTCGCCCGTCATGGGTTGCCAGATGGGCGTCCATTGTACGGTCAGTCGCTTAATCGAGCGTAACCGGTCGGGGGAGATGGCGAACGAGAAAGCGATAAAGGTGTGCAGGTCGTCAACGTCGTAGACCAGATCCGTGTACGGGATATTGGCGGCTTCGAGGTAGATGGCGCGGCAGGTGCGCAGGAGCGAGAGCGACGAGTTGCTCAGTTTGGACGGGAGGGCGGAGTGGGTGTGTGGGTAGAGCATGCTATTATCGGAGAAACCAGAACCACGACCACTACCAGCAGTGCTTCTGCTGCTGCTGCTGCTGGTGGAGGAGCGCCATCGCGCAGGAGTCTCTGGGCAGCACGCGCGGTGGCTCGCAATCGACGCGGACGGGTGGTGGCAGCGCACATGGCGGATCTTGCCCCGGAGCTGCACCAGATGCACGGCCTCGTCGCCAAAGACGTACTCGTAGATCATCAGGCGGATCTCTGGCGGCAGACGCTGCAGGAAATTGCTCTCCGGTTGGGCGGAGATGCATCTCTGGGCTAAGGGGTCGAGACGAGACGACGACAGGTCAACTTGCGGTGCACAGATCTGGCGTTGCTGGATCATGTCGCGGACGGATTCTTGCCAGCGTCGGCCGGTCGAGTAGTAGTGGAAGATGGAGTAGGGATCGCGGAGGATCCAGGCATCGAAGTGGCGCATTTTGATGAGAGAGATATATATGTATGTAGTATATAGAGTATGCAAAAGTATAAAGTATCGAGTATAAGATGGATAGACAAGGACAGTGGCACAACAAGGCAACCTGCCACAAGTCGAGCAAACACCAACGTCTATAGCAGCGTCGAGTAGTCTCCTCGGCCCGAGCGAGGACAGGCATTGATGTAAATACCGTTCAAAAAGATGCGACGTTCATGGACAGTAGCAAAAGTTAATTACCTTAGTACATGCGCCATCCGGAGCAGTGGCCCACCATTGGCCGCCCGCTCCACTACGGGGCGCGCTGATTGCTGCGACCACGAGAGGCACGCACCAATGAGAAACAAGGCAGTGGGGCACCACCATCGGGACTTGTCGGCAAGAAACGCCTGCCATATGACGTCGTCTGTGGGCCCGGTGGGGTCTGTCGGGACTCCGTGTGATTGGCGTCGGCCCGAGGCTAGCCCGGGCTTGGCTCTTATCGGGTTTAGCGTACGCTGCCCTGACTGGTCGTCGGACGAGAGTTTCCCGCTAGCGCAGTGCGGCCCGCCGTGAGCGCCCTTTGGCCATTTTTTGCTGCCGGCTTTGGTGCTTGTTCTTCTTATACCTCTGTGTCCTATCAATAAGTAATATGATCACCGGCTTTCAAGATCTTGCCCGAGAACTGTTTTCCAAACTCGGCAGCGCTGTGAGTCTGTGCTCGCTTCAAACTTTTGTGACTGTTTCGTGGCACCCTCCCTCCTCCTCCCCCGACCAGGAATTCACAATGTCAATGCCAATTCCGGTCATCCGTACGCACGCAATATCCATCAGCTACCGAGACGAATTCCGTATTCAGTAGTGGGTCGCTATCTACCTCGTTCATGACGTCTTTATTTATTTATTATTTCTTAAGGCTTGCATATGCAACGGACCTCTGTCGGCCGGAGCGCTGGAGCCCGGTCTTTGCCGATTTGACCAGACGATTAATGTCCAACGACAAATGCCACCTCGTCTTGATGGCACACTATCATTATTAAATCTTTCTTGGCATTTTTTTTCTTGTTATTTTTTATCTTTTATTTATTTTCCAACTTGCTAGCTATCTATTATTTTTTTCTAAATCTCATTCCGCCAGGGCAGCCATATCCCCTTTTCAGTGTTCACATGGTCGTCAGCAACAAAGCTAACCGTCCAAGTGTGGACACACTGTGGAGTCGCTAGAGGGTGACATCTCCAGACTCCATAAAAATACTCCAGACTTGCAAACCCCGCATTCTCTGCTCTGCGATCGACATGCTAGAACAGAATTCCTTATCCAGAAGCCTCGCCATCACGCAACAACCCGCGACCCTCCTCGACATCCTTGCCCCCTTCATCCACGGCCAGTCCAAGCCCTAATGCCGGAACCCTGTCCTCAGCATCTCGAGTCCCATCCTGAACCCCATCCTCGTGCATAATAATAGTACTATTGGTCGTGTTGGTGCTGTCGCGCACCGTAGCAACGTAGAGCGCACACCCCAGGATCAAGCCGGACCCAGCCCAGCTGATCGCCGTCGGCGACGTGTCCATGACTATTTTGTCGTAAAACAGCGCAAACAACATTTGCGTGTACACCATCGACGTCGCGCGCGTGCCGTGTCCTTTGGAATCCGACAACGACGAAGAAGAAGAGGGTTTATATGCCAGACCCGCGGTTAGCAGGTATTGCATGATGAATCCAGCCGTTCCAAGACCAAGCAGCAGTCCCCATTCTGCCGCGCTTCCTGGAAGACGAAATGAGACTGTCGGGATCGCCAGCATGGCAATCGTCGAGACGATGGTGGTGTAGGTGGAGAAATAAGTCACGCTTACGAGGGCGTGTGCTCGCGAGCCGATGAGCCGGATCGTTGTATATGCACATGCTGCGCCTACCACGCCCACCAGACCGAGCCCAATTGCCAGGAGGTGTTGGTACGCACTAGGCGGTTCTATCCCCCCGTCGACCTGTGTTTGGTTCATAGTACTATTGTTGCTATTGCCATAAAGAGCCCCCGAGTCTAGCCCGTCTTCCATCTTACCAGCAGAAAATGGGCGTGCAATCAGGACCACTCCAAGCAACGAAACCAGCCCAGCCAGCTGCTGCTTCCGCGTAAATGGCTCGTTAGGCAACAAAAACGAGCAGGCATAGCACGCCACAATCGGCGCCAGGAACGTGAGCACGGTGGCTTCCGCCAGAGGCATATACAACAGCGAAAAGTACATGCCAAAGACCCCAAAAAAGCCCCCGACGGCGCGAGCAACCAGCAGCCATCGCACTTCTCGTGTGCCAAAAGGATCCGGCACCTTTGTCCACCACATGTAGATGTAGCTAGCTACCGCAGTGATGGTCATGCGGGCGAACAGGATCTGAGCGACCGTCAGTATTTCCCCTCTGTCTTGAGTCAACTCTCCAAAGCTTTTTGCTTACCTGAAACGGATGCATAGCCTTGCCGTGGCTACCGTCTCGCTCCAGTACCTGGGTCATCACATTCATGGATGCCCCAAAGAACTGCGACACAATCACCATCAGCATGCCTTTACTGTGTATCCATCCCTTTGAGATTATATATCGCAACGACCGTGTTCTGCCACCCGGTGACCCGACAGGAGATGAGGGTACGGATCGAGAGTGACTGCTATGCGGATGACTGCTGGATACATGGCCGGTATACATGGAAAGGTCCGAAAAGAGGCTGTCGGCAGAAGGGCGCAGCCCACTCGCTGTCGCTGTCGGATGGTGGGCATCCAGATACTCTGCATTTTCAGGCGCTTTGGACGCCTGCCCAGATGTCTGACCTAGACCCGGAACCTCCATCGTATCGTCTATATGTCTCGTCGTGTCCGTGGTATCATGGTTCATCTCTTTGAAGTTAGAAAATAAATGACTGAATGTGGGTATCTATTCCGCGGTCATAAGTCAGTCCTTCAACAGCACAGCTGCAACCGACGGTCAACTGAAAAATTAATATATATGGAAAGACTCTGCACGATGACCCAAGGGCCAAGGCAGGCACCGGTCTCGTGACGGCATTTTTCAGTCAGGCGCATCTATGGTGGTCCCAGCCAATCAGCGCTGCTCGGCTGTCAACTGGTGCGGGGAGATTGCTTAGTCTCAGCATATATATATATATATATATATATATATACTTCATAGTTCATATGTACATCCTTCATTCCTACTTGACATCTATCTATACAAAACTAAACGTATCACCGCGTTCCCTTAGCATGTTGCCCACGCGTTGACTGCCCACCACTCGCTCCAGCTTGAGAGCGTCGTACCGCGAGAACAGCGAGCGCGCTCCGCCCATGCCCGCCGCCGATGTCGCCGGGTCCAGGCCCAGGAACTCGACCACCTCGCGGAAGAAGATGGGGTTCTCTGGCAGTCCGTACATCACCAGCTGCTTGACTCCGCGGATCTTGTAGCGCCGGAAGTGATGCGCGCGCTCCGTGTATAGCAGGACCGAGTGTCGGCCCGTCATGAAGTAGCTGCGCGTTCGCGATATCTCTTTGCCCTCCGAGTACTCGGAGATGGCCCCAAAGGATATGTTGGCTGCCTGCGCTGAGGATGCGAAGAAATTGCGCACGCGCACAAAGTCGAGGTACGACGGGATGAAGATCAGGATGCCAGCTCCATTACCCTGTCCTCGCCCAGTCACCGCGCGCGTGATGGTCGGCAGGATAGCCGTAGTAAAGTACTTGAAGCGCATGTCAGGATCCTTGAGCGGAGAGGCCGACTCAAAGCGTGAGAATGTCTGCTTTACTGGCACGGGCAGGGATATGTCGGTGATGGCTCCGTTGTACGTCGGCGTGATCTTTACCTGGCCGGCAATGTTTTGCATGCGCTGCGAGAACAGCGAATTCACCTCTGGCGAAATGAACGAGGACAGGACGATAGTCTGGCGTACGTAGCGCGCCTGGCCATCTAGATACCATGAGCGTACCCGGCTAAAGTCGCATCCGTGGGCATCTTTTGGCTGGAGGTTCATGTGGCTGAAAATGTATTCGACATGGTCCCAGTTCTGCATCAGAAGACCATCGGCGTGGTCAACAATGGCTATCTCAATCGATGAGAGGAAGTCGTGATCGTTTTTCTTGTCGCTGCACATATATTAGCTCCAAAACCTGTATTAGATGGTAGACAACTTACTCTTCTTTGTCCATGATCGTCCGCAGCCCTAGCGGACTGGCCAGGATGATGTCGGAGTTGTAGAATTGGGAAAAGTACTTGATAGTCTTTCTCGTAAACTTCAGCCCCAGTCGGAACATATCGTCGTCATTCCCGCCGAAAAGATCCCGGAAATCCTCAGCTCGATCGTCCCACGATTGGTCATCCACGGCGCTGTACTCATCCATGAAGCGCTTCTTGTTCTCTTGCTGCTCGGGCTGGTATATGCGGCTGATGCTCTCGACAAAGCGAACACAAGCTTGTCGAGTTGGTAGAATCAAAAGAACCTTGGGTCTGGTGAAGCCCTGATCGCGCAGTTCGATATCCTCGCCCTGGTCTTTTGACAAACGAGCATTGTTTTTGAGCACTCGATCGCGTGTTTTTAGGACGTGATTGAGTATGTGAATGCTCAGGATGTCTCGCATATGCGATGCATTCGATGCTGTTCGCCCGCCGAAAAGAACGTCGTTGTAGTTGAAAACCAGCGAGGCCATATTCTGATAAAGCCCCTCAAACTTTGGCACGGCCTCTGCTGCTGCGGATTCCAGCTTTTTCTTGAGCTATGCAAAAGTCAGACCTGTAACAAGTTGTTATTTTGAAACGATATGACCAACCTTTAAATTACGTGTGCTTCGTACAGCAACAGGTAAACTCCAGGAATCGCCCTCGCTTTCCGGAATATTGCAGGCTGCTCTGAAGCTGTCAGGAAGAGGAGCCTTGATCGAGCGCCATTTATCAGCTGCTGCCTCTTGGGTCTTTTTGGATAACTCGGCCTCGTCGGGATTGGCAAAGTGCTTCTCAAATGGGTCCGCAGCTACACAATCAGCGACTCCTCGCATCAAATTCTTTCAGAGAAACACTCACTATCTTCCTCGTCGTCTGCCTCGCTAGCTTCGCCCTCGGCATCATCGTCCGAGGCCTCCTGGTCCTCTAAAACGTCCATCTCCTCAGGCTCTTTTGGTTCCTCGACAGGCTCTGGCCGACTCTGATTCTCGCTTTTTCCGTTATCAAGCTTCCGCTTCTTGCGAGTATGGTCCGCATTGGAATCGGTGTTTAGCAATTGCAGTAGAACGTTATATGGACGGTCGGTGGTCTGCTCGTCTTCCTCAGCGGACGACTCGCTATCGACGTCCACATCCTCCATATCGTCCTCAAAGCCCTCAAACTGGTCCTCGTCATCAGACTGGGATTCATCCTCTCTGTATTAGCAGCAATTAGCCTTTGTCAAATGAAAAGGGCAGAAAACAAAGAGCGACTCGTGCCTGGTTTCTTCGACACGGGAAGTCTGAAATCCGCTGTTTCTGCCTCGCGCAAAACCAGCATGCCCCTTGCGAGCACCTCTCGAAGGTCTTGAGGGTCCTCGCCCTCGCCCACGGCCATGTCGTGGTGCCATTTTGCGCAGCAATTAATATACGTTGTCTCGCAGTGCAAAATCTTTTTTTCTTTTTCCCTGTCGTCGCTGTTATGCCTGCAGAAGCTTATCTTATCTTAGCGTGAAATTTCGGGGTCGCACACACAATTCGGGAAGTCACGACTCGCCCTCAAGCGGGCGGAACAAAGAGATCTTGTCTCCACGACATCCACCGCCAAGCCAAGAGCAAAAAATCAGACTGTTTCTCTGTCGCTGAGGAACAGGCCTGTACTTTTTTTGATCTATCCGCCAGCATGGCTGAGACCGACTCGTTTCTGCATCTCGCGCGGCCCTTGGGCCCTGTGACGGTGGGGTCTGCACCAACCACAGCCCCTCTGAATGTGGTGATCCAGCCTCAGGTATGCTGATTTCTTGATAACCCGTGAAAGAAAGTATCGCTCGGTTCTAACTTGCTCCAAAAGGCTATCTTCTCCATCCTCGACCACTCCCTTCGCCGAAATGCCGATCAAGACCGCGTGATTGGAACGCTGCTGGGCACCCGCAGTGAAGATGGTACCGAAGTCGAAATCCGAAGCTGCTTTGCCGTCGGCCACACCGAGACCACCGATCAGGTCGAGGTCGATATGGAGTATCAGAAACAAATGCTGACCCTGCACCTGCGAGCCAACCCGCGCGAGGTGCTCGTCGGCTGGTACGCAACCTCGTCAGAGCTCAACACGTTTTCCGCCCTCATTCAGAATTTTTACGGTGGCCAGGGTGACGGCACATGGCCTCACCCGGCCGTGCACTTGACCGTCTCGACTGAGCCGGGCAAGGACATTGAAACGCGCGCCTATATCTCCGCCCCCGTGGGCGTCACCGCGGAGCGCGCTGCCGACAGCGCTGCTTTTATCCCCGTGCCATATGAGATCCGGTATAGCGAGGCGGAGAAGAACGGACTGGAGGCTATTGCCAATGCCCGCGATGCCGAGGACCGAACCACCAGTATCTTCACCGATGTCGAGGCTCTGGAGCGCGCGGTTGAAGAAGTTATTGGCATGATTGACCGCGTGTCCAAGTATGTCGAGGCCGTGATCGACGAGGAGGCGCCTGCGTCGACGGCCCTTGGCCAGTTCCTGCTGAATGCCCTTGCCCTGGCTCCCAAGGTTGAGCCGGCTGACATTGAGCGTGATTTGTGCGTACCATAATCTTTTTTTCTATGTATATGCTAACTGACGCCTTCACAGCAACAAGCACATTCAAGACGTCCTGGTCGTCTCTTACCTCGCCAACACCATCCGCACGCAGATGGAGCTCTCGAACAGACTGGCGACGGCTCAGCTCACGCTCGGCGGTGGCGAGGCAGCCAAGGAAGGCGAGTCTGGCCAGCGCGGTGGACAGCGAGGCGGCAAGGGCGGCCGCGGCGGCCGTGAGGGCCAGCAGCAGCAACGTAACCAAGAGCGAAATGCTGAGGAGGTTCGGGCATAGGGCGAGAGACGCAAAAGTAATGAATTTCACAAACACCACGATCATGTTTTGATGCCTTTTGTGAGGGATCTGTAATCTTGTCTGCTATGGTTGAGCAATCTGAGATCATTCGCCTTGAACAAAAAGGAGAAAAAGAAAGGAGACCAGGGCACGGCGTATTGGAGTATCATATCAATCTACTCTTTTGAATCTGCAGATTCCTACATGCATGGATGAGCCTGAGGACGAGTGGTTGGGTACTGTTTATATTAGATCAGGATATGACTGAATTCGACACATCCATTCAATGTTGATATCTAACACTGGGAATTCTTCAAATTTATCGTTGACAACTCCCATGTTTAATGCTTTCTAAAAAAATATATTGACTATCAATTGCCATATCAATACGTATACATTACGGAACTAGATAAAATATCACCTCCATCTCGCCCATAGCCACGACCCTCCCGCCGTGACAGCCACCGTAGTCAAGATAAACCTCAAGATAGCATCTCTCGCCAACGGCCACAGCCTCTTTGCCAGCACCTTCTGCTGCTCCTCGGGCGTATTCTTGTGCGGAAATGGCTTGTTCGGCACGGGCTTCCCCAGAAACTCACACAACGGCTCCCATCCATCCTGCACACACCAACGCAGCGTGCGCTCCGGGGGCGCAATCTTTTCCAAATGGGCATAGTGCTCCTTGTACACGGTAGTTGCGTTTTCCACAATATCACCGCGCCACAGAGTGTCGAAATCGATGCGGTTGACGTGCTGTTGCAGCCAGAACAGCTCCGGGGAGAACAAGACGAGCAACTTTTTGACAACGATGCCGATGAGCGCCTCGTTGCGTCCCACGACTGCGGAAATACTCTTCTTCCATGCGTCAATGTCTGGTCGGTGGTTCAGGATGATTTTGGCGTTGGGGTATGCGGCAATCATCTCGTCTGCGAAGCAGATACTCGGCGTGTCCGAGACGGCCTGGCAGTGGCCGAGCACTTTATCGAAATCGTTTGCTGTCAGGGCATCTGCTTCTCCTCCTCGTCCAGCACTTTTCGTCGTCGTCATAGTCATATCTCTCTTTGTCTTCTTCTTCCGCTCGATTAGATTACACCAGGTCACGCAGTCGCCCGGGTTGCCTGCTGGCTCGAAGCCGTGGTATGTCGCGTAACCCAGCTCTTCCAACGCGGCTTTGAGAGATTCGGTTCCAGTGCGAGGCATACCCAGGCCCAACACGGCCATGGGTTTGTCGGCTGGGCGTCTGCGGTTGGGCTGGCAGAGCGGCCATATCCATTGGTATAGCTGCAGGGCTGCCATTTTGATATTTTGACACTTTTGATGGGATCTAGAAAAAAGAAGCAAAGAGAAGCAGTTGCAGCGTCTGAATTCGATAGACAGTCTGTGTGAATATAGAGTTGGAGAGCTACAGGCCTCGACTTTGCTCTATTCTTCCGCTCCAGTCCGGATTCTCTGGAAGAGTAAACACGCTACTACAGATGCTACGTTAGTAGTACGTATACGAACTTTCAACTTACGAAGCAACCTTCTCGAATCAGCAGAGAAAAGTCACCGATAGTGGACTTGCCACTGGGTCCAAGAATCCTAATAGGTCCAGAGGGCCAGGGTCCAGCAGTCAGATGCTCTAGACAAGACTGGGGGATCTTGAACTTGTGAATAAGCATAAGCATAGTTAACATAAGCATAGTTTTCATACATGGCTGTTCTTGCCGGTCCACTTTTGGCTAGAACATTGGCTAGGTCAAGAAATTGGACGTGACTACTTGGTTTGCCTTTGTTTAATGTTGACACTGTCATCTGTTGTTCGTGTATATTGTGCACTCCATGCAGAGTGTGTATAGTGTATACGGAGCAAAGGTACAGTCTCGTATATCACAAGAACCGTCATAAGTCACAACAATGCTTGCATTATTTCAGAACCAGCGCCAATAGTCCCCTCTAGCCTGCAGTCCTGCACCGTCTTAAGGACCACGCGGCCGATACATACTCTATAAGGCCTAAATTCCAGGGTCCGTCAGCCTGGTGGACCCCCGGGAGTCGCTTGGCCCGGATCGCGGTAATCGGTTGGTCGTCAGCACGGATAATCGGAGACTTCTTTTATTTATTTTTGAGAGAAAAAATTCTGTTCGACGGGCTATTAGGGTAAATCCACGCGGGGCGGAATATCAGTTAGAACGAGTATGTATGATCCAATTTCCCCTTGACTTCATCGAACCACCAGCTCGGGATAGTAGATAGGCACGGCTACTGTGGTTTTTCCAGGAATACCTCGCCAGATAACGGTGACGCGCGAATCCGCGTGTTGATCTGGACTTAGTGGCTAGAAACCAATTGAAACCCCCTTTCATATCTTCCATACTCGCATATTCGCATACTCACCAGCCAACACTTGTTAATTTTCTATATAGAACGTCGTCAACATTTAGAAACGAGTCCCCTTTAAACCGATAGAGTTAACATGTAGTAGGGTAGAGAACCCAACCAAGTTGAAGGATGGACATTCAAGTCACTTTCATTTGTAGAAGCGATATCAATAAAAAGTGATAACGGAATAGATTGACCAAAGTCTCCAAGTTTTAGCTACCCATCCAGGATTAAGATATTGCGGAGAGTAATATCATCTACAAATACCTTATAAGAGTGTGTATGTGCAAAAGTGTCAATAAGACTCCACATGCATTTGTGTGTCTGATACGTCGCAGAGAAACCACTAACCACACCTCGCAGAAATCATATACGTCGCCAAAGGTAGAATGCTGGCTTGTGGGGGAATCGCTTTTATAGAACAGTTGCCATGTGGTGCTGTAATAAAGACACTGATTCCAAACTCATATTGCCCTATCGAAGAGAAAGACCATCGCCAGAATATGCGTCCTGAGGTCAAGATTTAGAGAAAAACTGGGGAACATAGTCTTGTGCCTAAATTGATAAACTAGGATCAGGAAACATGTCGCCTGACGATGGAGTATTTGGAGAATGGAAATTTGGAAGAGTACATTCTACAGAATCGCCATATTACCACAACCCAACACAGACTCCAATGAGTAGGCAGGCTGCTGAGGCGTTGGCTGTTTTGCATAATATGCAGATTATACACTGCGACCTTTCGCCTATGAACTTTCTTCTTGACTCCAATCTGAATGTTAAGATTGCTGATTTTGGCGCTGCTTCGCTATATACGGCCATATCAGAAACAAGGCACGGCTGTTTCAATATGTAACAGTAACACCATAGGTAATCGTCGATTTCTAAGAAAATTAGGCTCAAATAGTAGTCTGAACGCTGAGAAACCGGTTTTCTTCTTGGTTGAGTGAGCGTACTGACTTGTGTATCACATGTGCCAAGGCTCAGTGCACCAGGTGTATTGGGCCCTCACGTATGCAAAGGCATGCCTTGATATTCATCATTCATTCTAGCGCTTTAATACCTAACGCTAGCCATATTCATCCCAGTTGCGACTGAAACCCACCAACCCGTGGTAGTCCTCCAGCCAAACAATCCAAGGCCTGCTGTCAACAATTCAAACATCGACCTTGCGTTTCTTGGGGGCGCCATCCTCAGTTGCATCAGAGTCACGCCGGGCAACGCGCTTCCCCTTCCCCTTTGACTTTTTGCCAGTCGCTGTCTCAACGGTACCATCGACGCTGACGTCCAATTCCTCGGCGATTTTCTTGCCAGTAGTGACCTGGTCGTCGTCCTGGTCGAAGATCTTTCGTGCGTCTTTGAGTTCGCGGTCCATCTGCAATAGCTGCTGGACACGACCAAGTTTGTGCGGGTCGCGACGCAGGGCGAAGCGAAAGTCTTCGACTTTGACTTTTTGGCGACGCGCATAGTTGGCGACGGCGGCCGCCTCGTGGCACATTTCCAAAATGTAATCGGTCACTACTTCGTCGAGGACACGCACTGTCTCTTGCAGCGGGCCCTGGGGGCAGTACGGGTGGGCATCGCGATCACCGTGGCCAGTGAGAAACGCACGCACTATATATACTAATTTAGCTTGAAAAGTTTCAAAAGGGGTTAAGAACGAGACAACGTACTCTCATTGGGGAAGTTCATCTGCCCCTTTTGGCGAGCAGCGCGAGCGCGTGGTTCAGCCATGTCTGCGTTTGTGTCTTTTTGATTTCTCTTTTGACGGTGTTCTTGACAAGTTGTGTTTGACTCGACGTGTTGCGAACTGCCAGAATCTGCTGCAGTTTGGTCGGGTTGATAAAATTTTTCTTAATCAGAAACCGCTCAAGATATTAACTGGAGTACGGTCCAAAATTCCGATCAGTATCTTGATCGAGAATTAGACTCGGAGACTCTCGAAAGTGGTCGCACGGCTGCACGTTGGCAGCTCGCTCTCCAAGAGAGAGCAGTCACCGGAAATGTCAACGGTTAGATCGCGAGAGGCAGAGTGAGAAGTCAAAAATTGTGCAGGTTGAGTAGCTAGGTCCTACATCCTGATGGGGATGATGTCCCTTGTCTGGAAATAAAGAGGAAGGTGATAATGATTTCAAGCGATGATGCAGGTGGGGCGGGTGTCTGTAAGAAAGTAGCCAATCAAAGCTGCAAGCCAAGACTTCCTTACTCTTCGGGCTACTAGCCCCTTATGGTCTAGTGTGCTCTTGGAGGCAGTTGCTGTCCAGACCTCTTCTGGAACCAACTCTCAGATATAGATCACTCTGCACCACGTTTCCTTGAACACTATCCAGTGGCACCTTGAAGATCCATTTTGTTTTACCGGTTTTCTTAAGAAGTTGAAGGATAACAACAATAAAGAAAGATGGTGAGTGTTTATATACCAAATAGACCGGCACACACAACAGTGCTAGCCACCAGCACCCAAAAATCCATGCTGGGCATATTAACTAACTGGTTATCTGTGTGAAAGACTGCCCTCTTCAATTTCCAGTCTCTACTGCTTGTCTTTCTTCTCATCATCTGCACAAGTGCATATGCACATTCCATGATGCCAGGTGTCATGGATCGCAACCAGCATGGGTATGTATTCGACAAGCAGTATCTAAAGGAAGTTTTGGTTCATGCTAATATCTGCTAAAGGTTCCTGGGTATATTTTGGAAGTGCGCTAGAATTGGGGAACGACTGAGTCCTTATATCAGTATATGCTGTGTCGTCATGGCGGTAAGCTAATCTCTGGTCTTTCAGCCCGGAACTTGTGGCTAATGTTTTGATAGATTTCCATCTTCATTGGAGGTTAGAGACTGCGCTTAGTCTGGGAAAGCAGAAGTAAAGCTAGGCTATTATGATTAACTACGAATACGAGTCCTTCAAGATTGATGCTGTTACATGTAGAGTATAATAAATACATTTCCAATCTCAGTGTCGGCTGATGATTGTTACACTTCTATACATACATAATCTCAAATCGTCGACATATTTTACATATAAAACTCCAAACATGCAAATAGGGTATCTCAAGGCTGCCTTTTAGTCTGAATCAGCCTTCTCCGTGTGAATAGCACCAGCAAGACGCTGTAAGCCTTTATCCAGAAGCTCTTCCTTCTCCTCCTCCAACACCTTGTTCTCCCACTCCAAAAGCTCTTGCGATCTCTCATTGAGCGATTCCAGAGCATTGTGAAGCTGTTCGGGGTCCCTCGACTCACGCAGAGCCCGCATCGTATACGAGTTGGGCATGAAGCCCGCGCTTTCCATTTGCTGGACCGAGAGTGCGGCGGTCATCATGTCTTGCATTTTGGCGTCGCCCCAAATGATTGTGTTCCACGTGACGCGGTCGTACTCGATATTGTGCTTTTGCATCATGCTTCGGATCACATTGACCGCGTCGGGCTGTCGTGCAGCATTGAATACGCTCAGCAGAGTATTCCATGTCCAGATGTTAGGCTTTGCACGTTTGATGCGAGCTCCATTGACAGTGATATACTCGGAGGAAGGTTCCAGCATATCCTCCACGATGGATAGACAGTCGCGTAGATCCGATCCACGAGCACGGAAAGGCAGTATGAACTCGTTGAAGAAATGCGGATATGCAACCATCGGCGCAATCACGGGGTGGCCCTCTTCAATAAGCTCGCGAAATCTCCGATAAAGACGAAAAGATTTCGACGCATCAACCTGAACGCGGAGATATGTCGCCATAATGATGAACAGAACTGGAGGCGACGGTTCATGCTTGTGTTCGGCCGCGGGATTCTCATAGTGCGGCGGAATCATTGCGAGGTCTTTCAAAGGGGTGAGATCATAGGAGCGACTGTACATCTCCAGCATATCCAGAAAAGCTCCAGTGGACCCGGTCTTT
This sequence comes from Talaromyces islandicus, assembly GCA_000985935.1. Taxonomy (NCBI): domain Eukaryota; kingdom Fungi; phylum Ascomycota; class Eurotiomycetes; order Eurotiales; family Trichocomaceae; genus Talaromyces; species Talaromyces islandicus. The sequence continues at coordinate 1,195,045 of CVMT01000002.1, read as the reverse complement.
ATAAACAACTCTTTCGCTCCGAAAATGAAATGGGCGTGGAAAACCTTGCTGGAGAGGTATCGATTGCCTTTGAATTCCTCATTAGACGATATTTCGTGCATGAGAGTCTGGACACGGTCACGGTCAACGCGAGCAACGGCATCCTGCAGTAATTCGAGATATGTGTAGGCATCTAGTTTCATGCCCTGATCCTTCATGTATTTCAGCATGTCGAGACCCAGATGGGAATCGCCTGTGGCAAAGGAGTTTGCTAAAATGATGTTCATCATTATATGGTTTGGTTTGATCCCCAACTTCAACAGTTGAGGGAGGATCCTAAAGTTTCGCTCTCCATCCTCTTCCACAACGCTATCAAGCTTGAGGAGGCTCGAACAATGGCGTGCTACAATTTCCGAGTTGAGCAACGTGGGATCAGTTTCCGAGGAATGGATCATGCGAAGACACTCGATCGCCTTGTCAATCTCTCCCGCTTGAGTGAATATATTCACAAAGCAAAGCAGCGTTATCGGAGAAATCAGCGATTCTCGTGTTTTCAACAACTCAAAGGCTTCAGAGGCCTTTTCGAACCCAGCAAGCGTAATATATAGCCTTGCACCACGTTGTGAGAGGGAGATGACCGGCCACCGGTCTGGACCCATACAAGTCTGCACTGCAGTCCGATATATCTCTGTTCGAGCCAGTTCGTTATGAAAGTAGCGAATGTACAGCATACAATCACTAGCCATTGTAAAGGGAGGATACGGATCAGAATGTGTAGCTAGCAAAAACTCGGCGAACTTTTCGGGAGATTCACGGAGCAACCAAAGCGCAATTACCGGCCAGGACGCTGCTTTGCCTCTTTTATCTAGGCCCTTCCAGACCTCTTCCATGCTTTTTTCTTTCATAATCTCATTTATCAGCGTTTTAACGCCCTCGAATCGCCGCGGAATTTCCCAAGTATGATCTTGCTCATCCAGATTGGCTGTGAATATCTCCTGGTATGCAGAATCCCACCACTTCGGAATCCCAGTATAAGGGTACATTGAACTCAGGCGAAGACGAACTTCAAAGTCAAATGCCTCCTTACTGAGGACTCTGCCTTGCGCTTGTAACGATTGTTGAGCACGGTGAATTGCCGCCTGCACACTTTTTGGCACCTGGCCATTGGTCGGTACATATGATCTCCCCTCCTCTGTGTCCACCACGGTGTATCCTCTTTTAATGTTTTTCTTGGGCATAAACCGGTACGTCCCGTACTTCTTCTTCTTGGGCTTTGTTGTCGGTGCTGGAACATCTTTATTTGACTTGGGATCATTCAATGGTCGTGATGGTGATTTCGGCTCCGGCGTCGAGTTCTGGGCTGGATCACTGTCTACCAGGCTCCTTTTCGCCAGACCCGCAAGACGGCTACTCCCGGATCTCAAGTGGCTATTGATAGCAGCGTCTCTGGCACTGTGTACGGTTGATTGCGAGCGGCAGCCTTGCGTGCTTGGATTTCTTGCGACTCGGCTCCATCCCTGCGGCGAGGCTCTCGTTCGAGCTCCAGAGGGTGTAAGCTGAGCTGAGAGTCTTCCCACGGGAAAAGTGTATCTGGGCATTCAGACCTCGCGAAAAAAAAAAAAAAGTTGCAGGTGAAAAAGCGAGTATGCGACAACCGAGAGCGAGGATAGAAAAGTGTCAATAGCTTGCAGGAAACCAAGGATTGTGGCTAGTGCGGCTAAACCCAAAAGCAAAAAATCGCCTTTTCTCCACCACGAGACTTTGCGGCATTCAACCTCAACCTCGTCCCTTATAGCAGCACCCTTTCAGCAATTCGAGCTGGTCACACATATAAATATAATTCCTCCCAATACCATCACTGGGAAGACCGCGGTAGATGTCGTCCTCCAACGCTTCTCTCGAAGCCGCCGCCACTGAGCGCAAGGCCAGGCTTGCGAAGCTCGCTGCTCTGAAACGGAAACAACCAGAGCCTGAATCACTCGGCGATGCGACGGTAGACGAACAAGAACCAGCAGATGATATTTCCAAAACATATCTCTCAGGCCGAAACTATGACCCCGAGACGCGCGGACCAAAACTTGGCTTTGAGCAAGCTCCGACGGATGGCCAAGTCACTCTCGAACAACAGGCTTCGGAAATCGCCCGGGTCGCTGCTGAGCAGGCCGAAAAGGATGAAGAAGCCGACCAGCCAATTGATCTGTTCAAGCTTCAGCCGAAGAAGCCGAATTGGGATTTGAAACGCTATCTGGATGAGAAGACGCGGGTGTTGAATGTCAGGACAGAGAACGCCATCGCCAGGCTGGTACGCCAACGTATTGAGAATGCACAGCGTGCTGGACGAGAGAAACCGCGGCCCAGCAATGCAGAGGGTGATGGAGAAGAAGTCGGCATTGAAGGGGAGGCGTTGGTAGAAGGTATTCATGTTCGCGAACAGGAGGCGAACAGTGAGAATGAGGATACGATCTAAAACTTGATACCCCTTTCACGGAGATCGTTTGCATGTGTATTAAAATCTGGCGTTAGGGTAGTCTTTAGATAACATTAGCCTGCAGGATGGCGTTTCAAAATAATCTGTTACTTTTTTGCAATACCCGCCAAAATCATAATAATAATCAATAAAATACATAGTAGGACAACTCTGACTAAACCATGGCACATATAGATTATGATTTCGTTATCTACCCATGTTCATGGCTTGCGTAAGGGCAAGCCGTTTGCTAAAGGGGCTCAAGCTACGTTCTCGCCGTCGTTGCGCAGGGTCATATTGCGGTTTTGTCCTTCGCCCGCCATCATGAGCACGTACTGCGTCTGGGGTCATCGACCGCCGCTCTCTCGCAATGCGACTCCTTTCTCTGCTTTGGCTGGGTGATCGATCCCTCCTGCTTCCACGAACTGGTGATCCCCGTCGCCGGCCCCTCTCGTCTGGACTGGACGCTTGTCGCTTTCTTCGAATATTGCGCTCAGTCTCACGGCCTGTGTTTGGTGACTGAGTCTTTGCAGCAGACATGGGAGACTCCGCGTCTTTGTCTGAGGAGCTGTAGCTATATTGTCTTTTTCGTCTACTGTCTGGCTCTCGATTTTTGGTATTCGGTGAATCGTCTCGACGCCGATATGCTGGTGACCGTGAACGAGAGCGATTAGTCGAAATCGTAGATACAGAAGCAGACGAGAGCAGCAATGCAGATCGCCTTCGTTTGGGAGACCGGTCTCTATGGCGCCGACCAAGGTCGTCGTCGTCGAGCTCGGAGTTTGGCTGTCTGCCGCGCTCTCGCTCTTGGTTTGCTAGAATCTCGTCTGCAAGACCAGTGCTGCGAGAAATTAGCATGAAACGTATGAAACTCATTCTCGTCAACATACATTTGGTCCGAGGACTTGGGAGCATCATATGTTAACTTGGGCACGAGGTCCGGATTCTGTAGTTGCTGTGTGCGTGACGGTCTTGATATATACGGTCTTTGTTGTGTCGTCGCCTTGCATTCATAGCTATAGTGGCGTGGTACAGGTCAGTACTAAGCCCACAGGAAGTAGGAATGAGACCACATATCTCGTTGAAGGCATTTCTGACACAACGTCGAGGCAGTGGCTTTTGTCGGGCCTGCTCGAGCGCCGGGGGCGTTTCGATATCTGTTCATGGGGTTTGATGAAGGGACAGCAAGTTCTCCGGTTGGTGTCTGTCAACCTGGGCCAAATTCCAAGAGGCCAAAAGCGAGGTCTACCTTTCCTTTGTTGAGACAGCGAAGCAATCCATAAAGTCGATGAAAGACTGCCGCTTTGGCGACGCAGCCAACCAGACGCAGCCGCCGTGGTCGCTACGCGCGCGGCAAGCGCAGGGCGGCCGCAGCCTAAACCCCACGGAGAAAAACGCTGCTCGGACATCTTCACTAATCGATCTTCATCACAACCTTTCGACTCCAAAGGCCCTCCCTCGGTGACGCTCAGTCTGCTTCCTGCCCGCCGTGCTTCTGAGCCTAGACCATCCAGAGACCTCCGGGATATCTCAGCCCAACATCCCAGGCCTCATTCATTCCCGATTATTCCCTCACCACGCCACTACCACATGAGATCCGGCTCCAACAACGCCTTTTTCGTGGCTTTCCAGTCTACCCCATAATATACGAACCAGTCCCTTATGGCGCACATCATATTCCAGAGAGATGTCGCTGATTTGTTTGGGCTCTGAAGCGAGAGATTTTCAGTGATTTGGTCTGTTTTCGACGTGCGGAGTCTCTTGTCACCTCTACAAAGCCTTTTTTAATTGCAATAGTCTTTGTCTGTGGTTTTCTTGAAGTTCTGACTTCGTTGGTGTGTGGATTATGGCTTCAAACCCATCAAGGCCTGATTCTCGGCCCTCGTTTGCAAGAGTATATCCTTTGTGCTCCCTATTGGTGGAGCATGAGTGCTGATAATAAAACTACTTAGATTGTCGCTATGCCTCCGCCTCGAAAGCCCCAAAGCGGTCCTGCTATCCATGATGAGGCAGAAGTCACGATGACCGGGGAATTGAAAAGCCCGCCGATATCTCACACATCGAGCACCACACTGCCCAGCCAGCCTGACCAAGAAGGCCTAAAAGACACTCCCGTGGATACCGTCATACAGGGTCTTGAGAACGGAGTGGAGAGTCTGTCGATGAATGGTCAGCATGGCTTAGAGGGGTCCCAGTCTTCGGCCGAAGGTCGTGCCACTGGGGCACTGCAAAGAGAACCATCCTTCGACGATGATCAAACTCATTTGTCAAACAGCTCAACGAAACCGACGAGCTTTGATTCAAAGAGCATGGCTTCTGTGACTACATTTGCGATGGACGAGAAAGACTCTCTTCGCCCAGATGACAGTGCAAGTGTCCAGGCTGCCGATGAAGAAGAGTCCCTCTCTGGTGCCGCCAACTCCCGTACTGGCTCAGAGGCTGGCGCGAGAGGATTCCGTGACCCCTTTCGAGACGGAAATGGCCAAAAAATTCGTGGCCTCATCCCAACAGTCATGCAGCGTTTTCCCGACGGGGACATTCGTGCTGCAAGCACAATTCCTCCAGACTCGGTGTCCAACAATTTTGTTGTCACTAACCAAGCCGAGTTTCAACCTGGAGCAACTCTGAATGGGTATCCATTAGAGCCGGATGAGAAGCTATTGGAGGCTATGAGTTCACCCAAGGATCGCCTTCTACTTCTGCAACTGGAAGAGAAGATTCGAGACTTTATTCAGGATTCGAAGTGAGTGCCTTGTGTTGTCTTTTTGCATATAGAAAATTATCTAATATGTTTATTGCAGAGAACAATCATTGGAATTGCCGCCTTCGAACGCATTCGGCCGTCTTCTTGCGCACAAGCTTGGAGATTATTATCATTTGACGCATTTCGTGGATAACAATGCCACTTCCGTTCGGCTTCATCGTACGCCGTTCTGTAGATTGTTTGTACTCCCTCTCCGGGCAAATTGCCCTTCGTTTGCTAATCAAAATCAGGCCGACACCTCTTTCGTCGCTACGGCCCGTCAGCTCAACCCACACCCCTTCATCCAATGCTCCGGCTATGAAGATCATGCGTCGTAACGACCAGAGCGGTGACCGGCCATCGGTTGGTGGCAGCACTGCAGCTAGCTCTTCGGCACCGTCAAAGCCTGCGTCGGAAATCGAAGGGGACGGTACCAATGATGATGATCCCACAGGATCCTCGGTTGGAGCTACGCCAGCAAAGGACCGATCCACAATGACTCGCGAAGAACGTGAAGCAAAATACCAGGAAGCTAGAGAGAGAATTTTCCGAGACTTCCCTGAGTCTAAGGCCGGAGAATCACCTAATGGTGACATTAGTGCAGACATGTCTCGGTCAAGTTCAGCGAGCGGCCGGAAAAAGAACTTTAGGCAGAGGACACCTCATGACGATAGTTTCGAAGCCAGGTCTCAGTTCAATGCGTATTACCCTGGGGTGCCTTACTCATCGGGAACCGCACCAGTGGCATTGCCTAACGCAACGGCCTTCAATCAACATCCTTATATGGTTGGCCCGGGTGCTTCGCCACCTAACATGAACTACCCTCAGAACTCGCATGCTTCGAGCGTATACCCGAACATGAATAATGTGCCTCAATATCCTATGAACATGTCCCATATGGGACAAACTAGTTCGTGGCAGGCTCCTGCTGCCCCTCAGCAATCCCCGTATTCGGGATACGCTGTCCTCAACCAGCCTACGCCAATGATGGGGCATGCGCAGACTCGTTCACCGCCATCTATGAATGGTTATGGACATCAAAACTTTACGCAACCTTCACAACATGGGTCATCGACTTGGACTGGTCAGTCCTATCAAAATAATTACTCGCCGTCCACTCAACGCAATGCACCTATGCAGTGGCCTGGCTATCCTTCAACCTCAATGAATGCGAATACCGGTTCGTATCCATATGGCCAGCCTTCGAATCAGCATTACTCCTCGCCGGGTCAGAACATGATCAGCCACCCGGTACCTGGCAGCTACAATAGGCCGACATTTAACCCACAGACGCGGTCTTTTGTACCAGGAGGCAACTCAACAACAAACCGATACCCAAACAAGGGTATGGCTCATGCTGCAAATGTGTCGTATGGCAATCCTCAACTGAATAATTCCCAGCAATGGACAGGTTATATGGAAAACAATGGCCAGCCAATGCCTCATGTGTCACCTATGCTCCACAACAGGAACCAGAACAATGCTACTGGTCCGGCATCGGTGGCCCGCTCCATACAACCTGGTCATAAGGACTCGATAGCCAAATGGGGCACCCCAGCTCATCTGCCCCCTAAACCTCCTCCGTCAGAGGTACCTTCAGAATTTGATTCCAACGTCCGGAATCCTCCCGTTTCGACAAATAACTATCCAAACAACACCCCATCGCAAGCAAACAATGGGCCACTGGTTGTTTCTGGAGGGACAAGTGTTTCAAAATCAAGTTAAACAACTAAAAACAGACCATTTTTTAGAGTGAAAGTACACTTCTGTTTTCATTTATTTTGATTTGAACATGCTGGCGAATTCGCCAATTTTTATTGTCACGTCCTGTCACAGTGGCTTATTGGCATAATGAACGGCGTACCTCGGATGTTGTCGAAAAAAAAGGGGGGGAAAGGCATCCAGGCATTTTATAAGGCGCTTTTTTTTTTCGGAGAACATGCCAATGCATCATCATATTTGGCCTTATTTCACTTGAAACCGGAATAAAAAGGTCAAACCCATAGCATTAGGTGAATGTATGTTTTGCTTTTCTGGATTTTGTTTACGTATTTTAAAAGTATCATACACCACATGCTGCTTGAAATTAAACGCGGATATTGAGTAGGAATCCTTATTGAGTATGCGATGGGTGTGGCTTTCAAAAAGGTTCAATGTTGGAATGATATAAACTGAATTAGTCACCTGAATAAAAGTACATATATTTTCACATGTCTCCAAATCTGCTAGAGATGTTCATTTCATTGATTGCCCTTCTCAGACTTGGTAGCCGGTTTCTGCTCCTGTCCCTCCTCATTCTCATGCTTCTTCTTCCTCTCCTCCAAGGTAAACTTTTTAATAGCTTCCTCCAGCGATTCAGGACCGCCTTTGCGGAAATTGGTGACTTTTCGCACGTTCATGCTATCCAATTCGGTCAGGGAGTAAATACCCCGTTCCCGTTTCCGGGCGAGCGTTCTTGCGGTCATGGCAAATTTCATGTCCTTGGGTCCATCAACGAGTTCTAGGATGGCGCTGGGGGCTTGGTCGTCCTTTTTGGGCTCCACGCGGAGCACTCGTGTGTAACCGCCGGGTCTGTTAGCGTAGCGTTCTCGAAGAGGGCCGAAGAGTTTGGGGACGATTGCGTGGGGGGTCTAGAGAAATTCTGTTAGTCGAGACGCAGTCCCTGTATATGTGTATGTCGGCGAAAGATTATACGTACAAAGAATATCGATATGGCGCTCCTCCGGCTCTGCTCCGTGTTCTTCTTGCCCAGTGTAATGAGCTTCTCGGCAAGGCGCTGCGCCTCTTTAGCCTTGGGCCATGTGGTTGTGATGGATTCGTGCTTGATAAGAGAGGTGACGAGGTTGCGAAGAAGGGCCTGTCTGTGAGACGACTTCCGGCTCAGATGGCGGTATTTGGCTGCGCCGCCGGCCATTGTGCTGTTTGTCTCTTAGAAAAAAAAAAAGAACGAGGCCAAAAAAACAAAGAACGAAGAAAAAAGGCCTGTGGCCTGGCCGAGAAGAGAGATTAGATAGCAGGCGAATGGAAAGTCGGTGTTGAAATGCAATGAATGGCGAGAATTGAAAAAATGTCTTTTCCGATGCTCAACGAGGAGTCGTTGATAATGATAGTGTCTCGGAAATCTATGGAGGTTTGGAGTTTGCCGGTCTTTAGGCTCGGCCAATGAAATCAGCCGCGCTCCCGATCCTCGCCCTCGCCCGAGTTATTCGACCTTTGACAACAACAATCAAGAACCTCTTGTCCATCATTAATATTATTCCTCGTTGGAATAATCAAACAAACGACTGCTTCGTGGGGTACTTTCGACTTGTGCAGATCCAGACCATGAGCGGTGCTCGACAATCCTGACCGCTGCGTCTAAATCACCAGAAAAGCAATCGCATGATCATTGCAATAATCAAATCTTTTTCTAAAAGAGTCCTTTATAATACTGCCACCATGGGCTTCATGACCGGTTTTGTATGTCTCCAATTTACCTTCTGCTAGTAAGCTGCATCCTCTAATCCAGGAAACAGTTCAGCGGTTTCACTTTGACAGCCACGGTTCTCTATCTCAGTGTCCAAGTGCACCGCTCAACACGGATACAGCAACGAGACGCCATTCGTGAACAGGCCGCCATCTTGAACGATATCTCCTCGCCTCTCGGGGCTTACTATCGAAATTTCGCACAGGAAGAAACGCCAAGCAAGGACTCGATTGCGGCTACGCCAAAGAAACCTTCTGCGGAGGAATTGCTCAAGCATCAATGGAATAAAGAGGTGGAAACGCTGGCTGCAAAGGCGCTGAATTTACGATGGCAAGATGTCAGTCAGACTGCGACGGAGAGCTTTAAAACGATATCGAGATTTGTCAAACGAGAGTGATTCTGTTAATCTCTACGGGGACATTCGATTGTTTTTTTTTTTTTTTTTGGATTTTTCTTTTTTACCATAGGGAGGTTTGAGCGTGATCCTTTTTCCCACCCATGGGGGTATGAACATGAACATGAGCATTGGCGTTTGGCGATATTGTATACCTATTCTTTCTGGTTTTATCCTGCATCTTGTTACATCTGATAGCCTTTTCATATTGATAGGCAGTAAATCAAATCAGTTCAGAGGATATTTACATGCCAAGCCGTTGAGTGTCGTAGGGTGACATGGCCGGCAAGCCTGCCTGGCACAGTCAATGGTGCAATTCTCGCGTACGTACGGAGTAATGCGTAGTAACTTAAAGCAGCTATCGATATACCGCGGAGAAAGACGAGTTGTCTCGTGGTTTTGAAGCATCGAAGGGATCTGCGTAGTTCTGATTAACAGCAACGTTTGGATGTCGGTGGAGATAAGCTAAATGGCAATGTTGTCGACAGTTCGTTCATCCAGTCGTTGATGGGGCCGCCGTGTGGGCACCTTCGCTGGCACTGTCACTCCAAATGTCTTTGCTCTCTCTCTCAACTGCGCGCATAGCCTCGGCGACTTCCTCTAGACTGGCGACAACATCCAGCACACCGTTGTTCACACGGTCAAAGTACAGATCGTTTGCATCGCGTCTCTTTCGAGCTTGTTGCAAGTCCTTTTCGGTCTCGGCCTCGAGGGCCTGGTACGTCGCTGCGCTGTCTGTAGTCACTCCCTTGGCAGGCGCGGATTCTGATTTCTGATCTTTACTATCTGTGGTGATTGTGGTTGTAAGTTGCTCTTGGTTCTGGTCGATATCGTCTACCTCGCTTCTCGTCCAAGCCTGGGCTAGCTTGAGCTGCTTCAGTCGCAGTTCCTCGAGAGCCCTTGAATGCTCCTCGCCAAAGACATGTTCTCCCTTGAAGGCGCTCAGTTCTACTTCGGCTAGCGTGTTTTGCATTTCCTGCCATAGCACCTCGGCGCTGTCGACTTCATTCTGCGACTGTGTTCGCGTTAAGAAAGGCGACAAGCTCTTGCTTCCCTCCGAGGAAGCAGCCGAATATCTCGACGTGCTCGATCTTTGGAAAGTCGGACGATAAAGAACGCTTGGAGGGGCCATGGCAGACGCGTGAGTGCTCGGTAGCAGTCCCACCTGCAGCGAATTATCTGATGCATTATGTGAAGGCGGTCCCTGGAACAAGGATGGAGGCGGCAGGCGCTGAGAGCTGAGCCTGGGAGACGGCTTTGGCCGTGGAGACAGAGACATGACTGTTACTCAAAGACAGTTGAAATACCAATGAGCTTGTTGTACGTAGCCAGTCAAGCAAAACGATAAGCTTGATAGCTGCTAGCCAGTTGACGCGACGGGAGGCTGGCCGAGGTTGTTCCGGCACTAGCCCTATCTGGGCACTAGGCGGTCCGCACTTCGCTTAGAGCACAAACCCACATTTTCGTCTCCCGCAACGCAAGAACACCGCAGCCAGAGTTGGATTCGACTTCGACTTTCGACAATCACACTCGCCATCCGGCCATATCCATCTAGTCGGTACGTTCCCCTTGCGAAAGTGCCTTTTTTCACACAGAATCCACAGCCATCCGAACAGCACACTCTGGCCGTTGGAATTTTCCTTGTCTTTCCACAAATCGCAAGGGTCTCAAATCTTGGAAACCTCATTCTGACGCTCTTTCTCTCTTGCAGAATTAACACGGACATCACGCCAAGATGGGTAAGGGTAAGCCTCGTGGTTTGAACGCCGCCCGCAAGCTGCAGGCACACCGTCGTGACCAGAAATGGTCCGACCTGGCCTTCAAGAAGCGCCTTCTCGGAACCGCCTACAAGTCGTCTCCCTTCGGTGGCTCTTCTCACGCCAAGGGAATTGTGCTCGAAAAGGTCGGTGTTGAGGCTAAGCAGCCCAACTCCGCTATCCGAAAGTGTGTCAAGGTTCAGTTGATCAAGAACGGCAAGAAGGTCACTGCTTTCGGTATGTTCTTATTTTCTCTTAATATCTTGCACGCCTGCTAATAGTGGTCGCAGTCCCCAACGACGGTTGTCTCAACTTTGTTGACGAGAACGACGAAGTTCTCCTCGCCGGTTTCGGTCGTAAGGGCAAGGCCAAGGGTGATATTCCCGGTGTCCGTTTCAAGGTCGTCAAGGTCTCTGGTGTCGGTCTGTCCGCCCTGTGGAAGGAGAAGAAGGAGAAGCCCCGTTCGTAAACAAAACAAGCGAAAATTAACGAGCGTGAGGGTGACGGTGGACGAACATACGGTTTTGAGGATTGGAAAGTTGGATGGGTTTTTTTACGATCTTATACCCGTCTTCTCTCCAGTTCGATGAGAGAAAAAAAATTTACCACAATAATGGCATCAGGGAATTAGATCTTGATTGTGCGGGATCATTATTATGGAAACAAAGTGATCAATCAGCGGCGTCATGAACTTTTTTTTTTAAGGAAAGGTTTTGAAATATTTTTTTCTTATTTCTCTTTAGACGGTACCGCCATTTTTTTTCTTTTCCTGAGAACAGCACCAGCTGTTTTTATCCTGCACAAAAAAAAATATAAATGAAACTTTTCTTAAAAAATATTCTAAGGCTTTAATCGTAAAGAAAAAGTATGTCATTTGTCCCGTTCCACATGCTTTAATGATTAAAACAGAATTGCACACTCCTACTAGAAGGAGATATCCTCCTTTCGGTAATGATCCGAGACGATACGGTAAAGGTATGAAGGAGCATGGCCTCCCCTGTATAATAAGTCAGTTTGCATTCCGAGGCAGTATAACAGATGATATGGAGAAGGGTGAAGGAAGTAGAACAACTTACAAGTTGGTAATGTAAAGATCCACCAGTTCGGCCGGCACATAGTCATACAAGGGATTCTCAACATCAACCTTGTCGACCAAATCTCCATCTTCGTATGCAATTACATTGCTTGCATCCCCGTATTCAATCAGAGACTCGGTATCAAACGGATACACGGGGCTCAGTTTGTAGACCCCGCTAACGACCACAACGGGGGTTTCATGGACTTTGGCCGCTCTGGCAATCACCCTCGTCCCTGCAGCAGCGACTAGGCCGCCGTTTGCCAGGACCGAGTGCGTTCCCAGGATGACCTTGTTGACGCGAGACATGATGGCGAAGACCGCAGAGTCTGGTATCAGGATGACTGTGATCCCCAGCGCAGTCAAGGGCTTTTGGAAAGAATCAACGTTGAGGTTTTCTTCGTCGTTTTCATTGCTGCCACTGACGCGGCTGTGAGTAGCATCATGGTTATTTGGGTAGGATTCGGCGTGGATGACTGTGAATTTTCTTTTTGCTGCAGCTTTCAGGAGGAATTTCTGGACTGTGGCTGAGGACGTGTAGGTGAGGATGACTTCGTTCGAGTGGATATGTTCTAGAGCGTATCCTGCAATCTGGTCGTCCACCTGGCCGAGCTCGTCGATAATCTCGCCGATTCCGTCCAGCACTTCAGCACGAATGTCTTTGTGATGCCCTTGTCCTTGGAATCGTCCTGACGGAGAGGCAGTGCCCGGTGAGCTAGGTTGAGGCGATGCTACCTCTGGATGCTGAAGGAGACTAAACATGGAGATAACGGGAGGTGTCTGCACGGAAGCAGACGACAGAGGTGGTCGTGAGGAAGACCTGTCCGAGTCCTCATGGCGGACATACAGCGAGTCCTTGTCGTGCACGGGGATGATGCGGTCGTCCCCTCCAAGTCCCCCTCCATGCGAACGCGGGGGTGAATGGCTCTCGCCACCATGGGGAGTGAGTGGGCGACTATCCGACTCTGCTTCACTGGCCATGAATAAATCGGCCTCCCTCTCATCTTCTGCCTCGTCTCTGATCAGGCCCAGCACCCGTCTGACTATGTTTCCCACCACTAGTTCTCTCGGCTGGGCGACCATCAACCGTCTGCCGACGCTCTGGACTCGTTCGATAAGTTTGGCAGCATCGGTGGTTCGAAAGGCAGAAACGACTCGGAGGAGCAGGTAGGCAGTAGCTATTGCGCAGGACCGCGACAGTCGAATTTGGCGGCGTTTTAACAGACTGTAAGGTCAGCTCCAATCCACAATCTTTTTTTTCCCCTTTCTTCTTCTTCATTTCTCACAACTGAGAGGGCTCCTCACGAGACTAGATTGTCAATCGACGTTTCGATCGGCGTGGTTTTCAGGGATTTGAGGAACGACGACAGCCCTGGGGTCAGGGCTGCAGAATTTGAGACCATGCTGCCTGACAGTTTTATCGAGGTGTGTGCGTATGCGGTTCTGGGCCAGACCAAATGTCAAGCTGTAGATCTAATGTCGGACTGTAGGCAGAGGTGGTTTCCCCCGCAATGTCATCAATAGCTGTGCAGTATCAAATGCGTAGTCAGAGACCAAAAAAAAAACAATTGCCCCTCGGGTTGCGGCTTGTGTGAGGGACGATCGGCCGGACCACATGCCTTGGCCCCAACTCCTCACTTGGCCGCTCCCCACATCGCCGTCATCCGACCTAGCCACGACTAGTGAGCCAGCCAGCCAGACAGACACGCCATAACGCATCACTCCTCTTCAGTCGAAAAAAAGCGCCTGTCACCCCTCTCCTGCTCCTACTCCTACTCCTCCTCTCCTCCCTCTCCTCCCTCTCCTCTCCCCGGATCCCGCCCCGTTCCCTCGCAGGCCCGAATTCCCGCCCGTCCGTCGGGTACCTTTGTCAAAGGAACTGGGTTTTGCAGCGGAATTCGTCTGACTGTATCTGCAGCAGCTTATGCAGCGCCGTCAGCAGGCGCGTTGAGGTTGGTTGAACTCCTGTTTCAGGCCTATGTGTTACTATATACACAGCAATGTACTGACCCGCGCGCAAATTGTGCAGAGAGCTGCGTGGTCTCTCATGGCCGTTGCTGAAAGATGAACTCCCTCAATTTCCTTTCCTCACGGGTGATCGGGCAGGCCTCGGGCTCTCCTCTTCGCAATCGCTCCCATTCACAAAGCGATCTCTCCCAGGCCAACAACGTGAAAAAGGACCTCGCAAAATCGCGTTCGTATAGCGAGCAGCAATTGCACCGCAATTTCCCTCATGACGAAAAAGAGCAGGATGACGACGACGACAACCCGACATCCGAATTTTCCCAGGACGAAAACCTGGAAATCAACGAGAAAACGCCGCTTATCTACGAATTGCAAAAGACTGATGCTGTTCCGAAACAGAGTACGCTTTTCCTTGTTTCCTGGCGGATACTCGACGCCATCACCGGTGCTATCGAAATCATTCTCTCGACCATAGCCGCGCCTGGGGTTTATATTGCCCATGGATTCCGAGATGACGATGGACACTACTCGCCTGTGGTTCCTTTCCGCAAGGCTCGACGGTTAATTGGATTTCGCGATGACACCCGTTCCAAAAAGACACCACCACTCGCGCACAGTAACAAAGGGGATTCGGAAAAGGCCGGCTCTAGGCGCAACGGGTCTGTGAGAAAATCTAGAAACTTGCCATCGAGGCCGTCAACGATTACATCGTCGGCGTCTGAGTCTGATGATTTAGATACTCCAACATTGAGTCCGTCAAAATCTGGAGGGACCCGCCACACTAGGTCCAAGTCTCACGATAGCGGCTTTGCTACAGACGAGAGCACTCCCCGGAGGTCTATTCGCATCAAACTGCATAATGAAGAGGCATTCAAACGGCAGAAACGGCGGTCCCAGAGTATAGACATGCGACCAGGACCAAAGGCCGATGCTTCTTCTCCTTCAACATCGGCAGTTCTTGCGGCGGAGAGTCTCAAGTCACCCATCTCTTCTGCCTCTCATCACAAGCTCACGAAATACCCCCATACTCCTGCTCCTCCGCGCCCTCTGATCCCACTTCGGCAGCCTTCGTACTCGATGAGCACCAATCGATATGCTAGTAAAACGCCTCAGAAAACGCTTGTTCTAGATTTGGATGAAACCCTCATTCACTCGCTAGCCAAGGGCGGCCGCATGTCCAGTGGCCACATGGTAGAAGTCAAACTGGCCGCACCTGTGGCTGCCCCTGTTCCTCCGGGCGAGCCTCCAGCGACGCTGGGCCCTCAGCATCCGATTCTCTACTACGTCCATAAACGGCCACACTGCGACGAGTTTCTGCGCAAAGTGTGCAAATGGTACAAGCTGGTTGTCTTTACAGCGAGCGTCCAGGAATATGCCGACCCGGTCATTGACTGGCTCGAACAAGAACGCAAGTTTTTCCACGCTCGCTACTACCGACAACACTGCACGCTGCGTAACGGGGCTTTTATCAAGGACTTGAGTTCCGTCGAGCCGGACCTGAGCAAAGTTATGATTCTGGACAATAGTCCGGTCAGCTACATCTTCCACGAAGGTATGCCATCCTCCACAACAGCAATTGTTCTTTTTTCTTTTCCTCTTTCTTTCTGACTTGTTATAGATAATGCCATTCCAATCGAAGGCTGGATCAGTGATCCCACCGATAGCGGGCTACTCAACATAGTTCCCTTGCTCGAGGCTCTCCAATACGTGACGGATGTGCGCGCGTTCCTGGCGCTCAGAAGAGGTGAATCGGAGTCGTGAACAAATAAAACCAAATATCAAAAACAAAAAATTCCTTCGTCTATATCAAATATACGGGTTTAAAACACACGGTCCGGTCTCGATCGTCAAAACAGTATATCCGGGGGAAAAGAAGGATGAACGGAATGAATGGAATGGAATGGATGGTTGGGATGGATGCGGATTATTGTAGATGTAGTGCTCTCTTCTTTTTTCTTTCAAGCGATTATCATACCCACATGCATCAATTCTTCAACTGTGCAGTTTGATGTTTTTTGAGAATTATATATATTTTTAAATTGTTCGCTTGAACTCTACCAGTTGAGCTTGACGTTCTAGTAAAACTGTTAGGTATATTGTTCACCACATGTGTAGTTGCTCGGAAGGTTTGCTTGAAGAGAATCATTGATCATTTTGGTAAAAGAGATATCGGCTCTATCTACTTCTACCTTTAATCCCAATTTTAGCGTTATCTTTTTTTTTTATGTACATATCATATAACACAACTCTATGCAAAGATCTAAAGGCCTTTGGCCTTTCTGGCCTCGGCATATGCCTCCTTCAACGCAACAATGGCGCCGTCGATATCCTTGCGGTTGGGATCTGTGACACTGACGCCCATATGGCCGAAACGGATGTACAAGGGGGCAATCTCCTTGTGCAAACCACCCGCAAAGACGACACCGCGCTTCAACAGACCCGGCAAGATATCTGGGGCAATGAGGCCTTCGGGCAGACGGATCGCGGTCATGGCGTGCGCCTGGTTCTCGGGCTTGGTGGCCAGCTGCGTCAAGCCGAGCTCGGCAACGGCGGCTTTTACTTTGTCCGAAGCCTGGGTGTGGATGGCGAACCGCTCGGAGACGGGCTTTGCGGTGATGCTGCTGAGAGACGTGTGCAGGGCGTGGACCAGCTGGGTGGGCGGGGTAGCAAAGTACGAGGGGCTTCCGGCCTCGTACTTTTGCATGATGGGCAGCCAGTTGGCGATCGAGGCGTAG
Organism: Talaromyces islandicus; assembly: GCA_000985935.1. NCBI lineage: Eukaryota > Fungi > Ascomycota > Eurotiomycetes > Eurotiales > Trichocomaceae > Talaromyces > Talaromyces islandicus. The sequence goes on along the minus strand of CVMT01000002.1, from coordinate 1,178,464 downwards.
TAGGAAGCGGGCGGGGTCTTGCGCGTTTTGAAGACGTTGATGGCGCGCCCGGAGAGCATCAGGATACTCAGGCCTGGCGGGCAGCCGATGGCCTTTTGGCTCGCGGTCAACACGACATCCAGCCCCCAGGCGTCAAAGTCGATTTCCTCGCAGCCCACGCTGCACACGCCGTCGACCACGACCAGGGTGTCGGGGCTGACGCGGCGCACCAGCTCGGCGACGGCCTTGATGTCGCTCAGCACGCCGGTCGATGTGTCGACGTGCGTGATGGTGATGATCTTGTAGGGTTTTTCCTTGAGGGCGGCTTCAATCTCGGACAGCTGCGGGCGGTCTCCGATGGGGGCTTTCAGTTGTGTTGCTTTGGCGCCGTAGCTTTCGAGGGCGGCTGCGAACGAGTCGCCAAAGTAGCCGGTGTGCAGCACCAGGGCGTCTTCCCCGCGCTCGATCAGGTTCGCAGCAACGATGTCCCATCCCAGAGTGCCGCTGCCAGAGATGACAAACGGTTGAGCGGCGGGGTCGGTGGTCTGGAAGAGCTTGCGCAGGAGGGTCAAGGTCTCGCCGAAGGTCTTGACAAAGGCCGGGCCGACATGGCTCTCACTGTATCGATATTAATACATCAAATCGATTTGAATTGGACGAGACAGCACTCACGCATAGTGGGACATGGACTGCAGGACGGCATCGTCAAACTCGATGGGCCCTGGGATCAGCAGGGTGTTGTGGGCGGCTTGCGAAGACATGATGTTGCGTTGCGTGGCGAGCGATGCGGGGAGGGGCCGGTCGATGGGCTTATATTCCAGGTCGTCGGGCTCGAGTGACTGTCTCTCGGACGAGAACGGCGTATGCAGCTCGGGCAGCGGCAGACGCTGGTCGAAGTGCCTGGAGATGAGCGACAGGCGGGCATTCGCGCTGCCCCGCCCGCTGCGTGACGCCAGAGTGAGCGTGAGGGGCGGCTCTTACTCGGCCGCTGGGTTATCGTGATTTATCGTTTTCGTGATTTGCACGTGGTGATCCGATCGCCGGCGGTGACTCTGGTCTTCGATGATCTATCGAGTCAATTGAGTCGAATTGTGGGAGAAGTTGCGATGGCTCTGCTATATTATCGGAGATGGCCGCGCCCAGCATCGGTTATCTCAAGAAGTTCAGCGTAATAGCAAGGAGGAAAACACTGAAGCCTCCTTGCGCGTTCGGCTTGCGCGGGCCACTCAACGTCCGCCATCGGCGCCGGCCAGCCCGAGCCTCTACAATGATTTCCTGTTACGGATTATTTGGCTCCAGATCCGATGATATTTAGAATAACATTCATATTACTGTAGGACTACCGTACTGTTAATATTAATTACCAACGATATTGATTAGTGCATTATTTTGGCCGCGGATTGACTTATGTCACGTGACCCTATTCCCCGCGGGAAACGCCGGAGGCTTTCATGGCTGTACTCAGTCTCATAATAATGCATTACGCAATGCATTGGCATAATGGTAGATTGCACCCTCTTTTATCATTCGCAATACCATTGGAAGTCTATGTGCAGCGCTGTACACTGTGACTAACTATGTGATAGTACAGTATACTCTCACGCTAATCCCGATAGGGGCACTCATAGGGCTCAGGGCTCGTGATTGGGCCAGAACCGCCGCGGCGGCAGGCGCAGCTTGCCCGCAGTTACTCCTAGTTGGTAACTAATTAGTTACTTGCGATATACAACAATAATACAACATCAACTCTGTCTGCTCTGTCCGTGGACTGCCCATGGATCAGTGAGCCCACGCCCGCGCTTCCGAGATCAAGATGACCTCGCGCCTGGTGCTGGCCATTGGCGACCTCTTTATCCCTGACAGGGCTCCGGTACCGCCCCGTCTCAGAGCCCGCATCGCAGGCATCCACCGCTAACCTCTCTGTCTCCCTCTCTTAGGATCTGCCAGCGCGGGTGAGGATTACAAAATGACCCGACATGCGCACATTCTTTTCGAATTCCTGACAATTTCCATAGTTCAAAAAACTCCTCACCCCCGGCAAGATCGGCCAGATCCTCTGCCTGGGCAATCTGACCGACCGCGAGACCTTTGAGTTCTTCCGCCAGATCGCCCCGGACCTACAACTCGTCAAGGGCGATTACGATGTCGACTCGCCCAATCTCCCTCTTTCCAAAGTCGTGACGCACGGCAGTCTGCGCATCGGATTCACCCATGGCCACACTATCATCCCGCCTGGCGATGCGGACGCCCTGCTGATCGCCGCCCGCCAGATGGACGTTGATGTCCTGCTGTGGGGAGGCACACACCGATTCGAAGCATTTGAGATGGAAGGCCGTTTCTTTATCAACCCTGGAAGTGCCACGGGTGCTTTTACCACTGGGTATTTCCCTGATGGCCAGGAACCGACGCCAAGCTTTTGCCTGATGGATGTGCGTCTCTTTTCCTTTGTTTTTTTTCCTTATTCATATCTCTCCTCTCTCATATATGTTTTGCATTCTAACGATCACCAGGTCCAAGGAGACGTGCTCGTTCTTTACGTATACCAGCTGAAAACCGACGACAGTGGAGCCGAGACAGTCGCTGTTGAAAAAGTGTCTTTCCGGAAGCAAGGTGTTACGACAACTTGAGACGCGTGGCTTGAATAACTTTGTATCTACATCTGCACTAGAGATAATGGATTATGACTTGTACTGAAGGTTATCGTAGTATAAATCATGTCGGTGTAGATTGAGATGATATACCTATTAATACCGAAAGGACTGGATTTAATTAATGGAGTATTAGAAACATACCCTATCGTATTGTGAGTATACTTGGGAATAATTCTAGGATTATACAAATAATACAACAATAAAAACCGGCGATGTTAATACAAAATCACGGTGCTTCGTACTCTGTACTCCATATGTAGTTGTATCTGATAAAGCCGGACCCACCAGGCCCAGCCAGTCACCACGCCCGAAACGGAAAGCTAACTTCGGCCTTCTGAGGCCGCAAAGAAGAAAGATTGTTTGTTCCCCTCTCCCCCGACTCCTTCGCAGCCTACACCAAGGCACGCTCTTTTATCGCATTTCTGAAACAATTGAACCATCAAAAGGCGGTCCTTCTTTTACGTCTTTTTCGCTTTTAATCCAGGCTCCGCCTCATCAGTAGGGATCGGTCTCGTTAAACCCCCGTGCATCGATTACGACCGGTTAATTTCCCAAATTTCTCACATCCTGGCTATCGAGATGGCCACCGAGGCAGTCGATGTGCCTGAGGAGCACCTCAAGGCCCAGCAAGAAGGCGCCGATGATGAGGTACGTCGACCGACGTGTTGGAAAACATTAGAACCGCATACGGCTCACGCGATATAAATGACTTGCTGACTTTTTCTTCCTCTTTTTGTTTGGCTACTCAGGAAGAAATCGCCGCCATGAAGAAACGGGTCGCCGAGATGGAATCCGAAGCAGCGAAACTCCGGGAAATGCAAGAGACCCTAGACGAGCAGTCAGAAAGCTTGCGCGAGGACAAGGAAGATATCGACGCCAGGAGTATATTCGTGGGTAACGTCGACTACGGGGCTTCTCCAGAGGAGATCCAGGCACACTTTCAGAGCTGCGGCTCGATTAACCGCGTGACGATTCTGTTGGATAAATTCACCGGCCATCCCAAAGGGTTCGTCATTCCCTAAAAGTTTCTCTCGCGCGCGCGCGCACACATACACATGCATGCGCAAAAGCTAGGGATGTTGGCAAGTTGCTCATTGTGGAAAAATAGATATGCCTATGTGGAATTCGCAGAGCCTAGTCTTGTTGCGCAAGCCTTGGTTTTGAATGAAAGCGTCTTTCGCGGACGCAACTTGAAGGTGCGTTCGCAGTAACCCCCATCGAGATGTGTGCCTCGCTTCTAACCCTCCCAACAGGTGACGCCAAAACGCACCAACCTTCCAGGCATGACCCGGGGCCGTGGCCGAGGACGCGGTCGTGGATTTGGCCGCGGTGGCTTCAATCCCCGCGGTGGATATCGTGGAGGCTATCGTGGTCGGGGTCGTGGTTATTCTCCTTACTAGATACCCTTTTTGAACTAACTACCATTGCAATTCTTCCCCCAAAAAAGCGTCTAAAAAGTGCCCCATTCCAAAAAAAAAAAAAAAAGAAGAAGAAGAAGAAGAAGAAAGGCAGGAGGACACAATACAAAGGAAGGATTCATCTCATTTATAATAATCCATGTTCTTTCTTATTTACATTCCGGTTTGAGGTTTCGGAGTTGAGGATGTATGATACAGCTCATGCCAACCTCGCCGCGGGCCAGGTTAAATGGGCAAATGAAAGGATTGGGTATATTGAATTATCAATGTGAACATGTATGCGTTGGGGTTATGAAATGGATTGATGATCTCTGAGGATATAGTCCGGTAGCTACATGTAGATCAGATCATAAATGTCACCAGTAGTTAACTGTCAGTTTTGCCACTGGCGTGCAAAACCAGAATAATATATTCGACAGTGAACTCCACAAATCTAGCCACATAAATCTATTAAAAGACCATTTGGCTAGACCTCCATGCAGTAATCGCGTAAAATTGCTCACGCGGGGTTCTGCCTGCTATGTAATAATGTCCAGGCAAAACTAGCCGCTGGCACCTGCAGCCGTTGTTGACAGCGAGAGGCAAGTGCGCTTTTGGCCAACAATAACAACCTCCCCTCTACGACGCCTCCCGATATTTTCTTTCTTTTTATTTCCTCTCTCTCTCTCTCTCTCTCTCAGTATTCCCGACTGGCCTGGTCGGACCGCCTCGACCCTGTTAGTTAGTCGGGCAAGTTACTTGCTGCTAACTAACTAACTAGCTGCGCAGGCCCTACCCCGCCGGTCATTGGCTCGCCCGCTCGCGCTGCAAGCCTGCTCAGCCCCAACCTTCGTCGACATACACTGACAGCGCTGGAAACCGCCCTCTCATCTGCAAGACGTCAAAACACAACTCAAAAAGGCACGGTCAAGTCAGTTTTCCGACAAACTCCTCCCTTTGTTCACGGCTTTTTCCCTTTTCCCCCCTGCCTTTCGGCGTGGATGTTTTGAGAAGACGTTCTTCGACTGGCCCGGCTCCTCGGTCGCATCCCGTTTGCCCAGAAAAGACGGCCGTCAGTATAACGAAGAATGGGTTCCAATCTGCCAGCGTGAGTCTCTATCCATCGCCGACAGGCGCGTCTGTGTCTGTCCAGGTCCGTCCAGAGCACTAATCGCTTGCGTTTTCGATGTGCAGTCAGCCAAATCTGAGGCTCACGAGTGAGCATTCCAAACCCGCTATCCTGATGGGAAAAAGCCGAGCAACTAACCCCTCTCTTAGTTATCGCTGCTGACAGTTTATACAAACGTGATGTCTTCCGTATGTGCCACCCATCTCCATCCAGCCTTTTTTTCCTATTTATCAAATGACTAAACAAATCTTCAAGGGTTCCCTGACCCCTTCGCTGTCGCCACAATCGGCGGTGAGCAGACTCACACGACCTCCGTGATAAGGAAGACTTTGAATCCATACTGGAACGAGACCTTTGATTTGTATGCCATCCACTTCAAGTTTTGCAATTCATGCTAATTCGGGCCATTGTGAACTCTAGAAAAGTCAACGAGGATAGCATTCTTGCCATTCAGATCTTCGACCAAAAGAAGTTCAAGAAGAAGGACCAGGGGTTTCTAGGCGTCATCAATGTGCGCATTGGTGATGTGATTGAACTTCAAATGGGGGGCGATGGTAAATTCCACTGTGACATCCGTCGAAATCATACATTTACTGATCCATTACAAATCTCAGAAATGCTCACCCGTGATCTGAAGAAATCGAACGACAATCTTGTCGTTCATGGAAAACTTATCATCAACCTGTCTACTAATCTTGCAGCCCCGAATCCCAGTCAAAATGGTGTTCACAGGCCTCAACCTAACGCTCCTGGTGCGCCGACAGTCCCCCAGATACAAGCCCCGCCTTCCCAAGCCCCGAGCCTTGCAGACGGACCAGCCGTATCACCAGTTGTAGCAGGTTCAACCCCGTCATTCCCCCCTACGCGTGCTTCTTCGGGGGCTCGACCCACGAGTGGGCTGTCAGCAACGAATGGTACTCCACAACCTCAGTCTAATGGACAAACCGCACAGGGCTCAAGAACAAACTTGAGCTCCTTTGAAGATAACTTGGGCCGGCTGCCGGCGGGCTGGGAACGGCGTGAAGATAACCTAGGAAGGACGTACTATGTTGATCACAATACGAGGACTACGACCTGGAACCGGCCGTCGGCGAACTATAGTGAAAGCGCCCAGCGCTCGCAACGAGAGGCGAACATGCAAATGGAACGTAGAGCCCACCAAAGCCGAATGCTCCCGGAGGATCGCACCGGCGCCAGTTCTCCGAATCCGCAAGAAACACAACCAGCAACCACGCCGCCTGCAGGTGGAAGTAGCGGCGCGCAAAACGCTGCCAATGCGGCCAACGCCGTCTCCATGGCTGCGACAGGAGTCACAACAGCAGGCACTGGTGAACTTCCAGCCGGTTGGGAACAGAGAACGACTCCGGAGGGTCGACCTTACTTTGTGGACCACAACACTCGCACTACGACCTGGGTTGATCCCCGCCGACAACATTATATTCGAGTATATGGACAGAACGCTGGCGGAGGGAACACCACCTTCCAGCAGCAAACCGTTTCACAATTAGGTCCTTTGCCTAGTGGGTGGGAAATGAGACTGACCAACACTGCTCGTGTTTATTTCGTCGATCACAACACCAAGACGACTACCTGGGATGACCCCAGACTTCCTTCATCTCTTGACCAAGGCGTTCCGCAGTACAAGCGAGACTTCCGCCGCAAACTCATCTACTTCCGCTCCCAGCCCGCGTTACGAATCATGTCTGGACAGTGCCATATCAAGGTTCGGCGCAGCAATATCTTTGAAGATTCATACGCAGAAATCATGCGGCAGAGCGCATCGGATCTGAAGAAGCGTTTGATGATCAAGTTTGACGGAGAAGATGGTTTGGATTACGGTGGACTCTCACGGTATGATTTGGGAATCATTTTATATCATGTGTGCGTTACTAACTTTAATCTAGGGAGTACTTTTTCCTTCTATCTCACGAAATGTTCAATCCCTTTTATTGCCTTTTTGAATACTCTGCACACGACAATTATACTCTTCAAATAAACCCGCACTCCGGCATCAACCCTGAGCATTTGAACTACTTCAAATTTATCGGTCGTGTTGTTGGACTTGCCATTTTCCACCGGCGCTTCCTAGATTCGTTCTTTATTGGCGCATTCTACAAGATGATGCTCAGAAAGAAGGTCACGCTGCAGGATATGGAGGGTGTCGATGAGGATTTCCATCGCAATTTATCCTGGACCCTGTAAGTTCTTAATCTTTTTGTTCTCTGATCAATTGATATTAATGTTTGCAGTGAAAATGATATTGAAGGCATTGTCGAACTTACGTTTTCCATTGACGATGAAAAGTTTGGTGAACGAGATACGATTGACTTGATACCCGATGGGAGAAATATTCCCGTCACGGACGAGAACAAACACAAATATGTCGAGTAAGTTGGACAAGAATCTGGGTTGGACCTAGACGTTTATTAACGATGTGCAGGCTTGTCACGGAATGGAAGATCCAAAAGCGTGTTGAGCAACAATTCAACGCATTCATCTCCGGGTTCAACGAGCTCATTCCTCAGGACCTCGTGAATGTGTTTGACGAGCGAGAGCTAGAGCTGCTGATTGGCGGTATTGCCGATATCGATGTTGATGATTGGAAGAAACATACAGATTACCGTGGATACCAAGAATCAGACGAGGTCATCCAGAACTTCTGGAAGATTATTAGAAGCTGGGATGCAGAGCAAAAGTCGCGACTGTTGCAGTTTGCCACGGGCACGTCTCGTATCCCCGTCAACGGATTCAAGGATTTGCAGGGTTCGGACGGGCCGAGACGATTTACGATTGAGAAATCGGGAGACCCTGCCGCACTTCCCAAGTCGCACACCTGGTACGTTTCATTGAATCATTTTGAATTTACTTTGCTAACTTGACCAGCTTCAACCGACTCGACCTTCCACCGTACAAGACCAACGAAGCCCTGCAGCAGAAACTGTCTATAGCGGTTGAAGAAACGCTAGGCTTCGGACAGGAGTAGGTCTAGACGCTGAAGAGGGGGGAAAAGAACCAGAATATGTAGAGGTTCATATTGATCTAAGACGATTCAAGTTCAATGTACAAGCTGCACTCAATGAATGATATATTGAATTGATATATCCCTCTTTCTAGTATCCGATCACCTAGAATGAGTGTTTGTTGCATTTGCATTGAACAGGATCTTGCTGTGCCTGTATTTCTGCTTGAAGACTGTTTTTCCTTTCGTTCCTAGCCCAATTTGCTGTTTCTCTTGTTCAAATTCTCTGTCACGACACAATACCTGTCCCCTCTCTCTCTATATTATTTATTTTCATATGACAGCCACGTCTTTTGCCTCTCTTGCCCACGCACTCGTTTTATGAATACTGTCAGCTGGTGTGTATAATTCTTTTGTTGACCAGAGTACAGAAACTACATGTATTTTGACCTGCAAACTTTTCTTTCTCCGGTGATTTTTATTTTCCCTTAGGATATCTTTTTTTTACATGTGCAGGTGTTGGCGCTTGGCTGTTCCAACTTGAATTGATAAATTACTGATCGATGATGCTTTTTTCTTGGGCAAGTAAACATCAAGACACTCGTTACATTGTATTATTGTTGTGTTCCGCCAGTTAATAAATCCCGACGACACACTGTAAAACCTGCTTTTCTCAGCGATTACAGAACAGATTCTGAAATAAGACCACCCCCCCCCCCC
>CVMT01000002.1:1077908-1169604 GCA_000985935.1 Talaromyces islandicus | reverse complement strand
CCCCCCCCCCCCCCCCTCAACAATCCTCGACTTGATCCATTCAGTACGTACTTGGGAGTACATCTTATTGCCATTTCACTCACATCACAAAACAGCACCCAACCCCAGCGCAAGCGCGGCAACAACACCACCCTGAATATTATGCACCGCGCCCGTCACAGCAGCGGCCGCACCGGACGACGTCGACTGCGCAGAACTCGACGTAGTCGAGGGTGAGCTGGCCGCCTCACTCGCTGAAGACGCAGACGCGGCGTCGTTTGCCGTGGCAATGGCTGCTTGACTGGTAGTGGTGGTGGAGGCGTAGGCTTTGGCAGCATTGCAGTAGGATGTTTTGGTCTGCTGGGCGCCGAATTGCCCGTCGTGGCCGGGGCAGTTGTTGTAGCAGCTGTGAAATCAGTCAGTAAACCTAGTTAAGCCCTTTTTGTTTTTCCTTCCATGGAAGAAAGTAATAGAGAGGAAGACGCGTACGTGAGAACGGTGTTGCTCCGATCGCATAGGCAGGTCCAGTCGTTGGCCGCGCAGGCTTTGAGTTGTGGTGTGGTTGAGGAGAGGCAGGCGTCTAGGATGCTTTGACCATATCAAATCAGATTAGATCATATCAGAACAAGATTTACATATGACATATGAACATATGTGGGAGTGGGGAGGGGATACGTAGTAACGTACTACTGGGCAGCGCATGAGGCAGCTTGAGCTGTTGCCATGCCCACGGTGAGCAGCGAGGCAATCGCGGTAGCGAAGCGCATTTTGACAGTTTTTTGTCTTTTTTGTTTGTTTGTGAGGAAAAGAATGGATGCGAGGGAGAGATATCAAGGGAGGAAAGAGGGAAGGAACGCACTTTGCCTTATATATACCGACGACAAGTCGCGGTTAAAAACAATAAAAACAATACAATCCGGCGTAATCTGTTTCAATACTGTACATATACACATGCCTACATACAGCCAGAAATACAGCGTGCAGAACCTATAAAATACTAATGGTAATCCAGTGGTGGTTACCCCTTCCTTCCCAATTCGGAAGGCACTGCGTGACACCATACGTATTATTGTATTATCAATACAGTAATATAACCAGGGGACTCTGGAATGCGACTATGCCTTGTATACTCCCGTATATCTAATAGCCTACATTGTCAGTGTTTATAATCTAGATTTTAGTCGTTAAAATCGGATCTACGCTGTCAAACAACTCAAAATAATGGCAAATACACAGCGTTGACAGTTATTTGGCTAGAAGAGGGAAACAATGTTTCCTATTATTTAAATATGACTGCTATTTCAATATTCTCTGACAGTAGAGAATCTACCACCAGCGGTAAATAGATCTAGGCGTAATCAAGACGGATAAAAGGTTGGTGACCAAAGTTCGTTTGTGGTTTTTGTTGTTGTCACTTTGTTGACTATTCAATTGTTGTTGGCCAATTCGGAGCATCAATGTACTCCTGCCGTAATTCGTCTTGGTCACTACAGTCGACGTCTACGAAGAATGTCAACATTGCTGGATAAGTCCCCTGTGCTGAACGGTTGAGGATAACAGCAGCCATCGGAGCCCCAGGTTTCAAAGACGTTCTTTTGACGAGTACTTGCCTTCCCTTGTCTTTTTGTTCCGGATTTTCTCAGTTGGAGTTTGATAATGTCATAATCCCTGGGATCTTCGCCTCTAACGCCTTGACAAACTTTTCAACTACGCCATGCCATGTCGATAATGGCACGGATACTACTCGGAAGTTATTGACATAGCGATATTTCACAACTGCGTTGGTACGTTACTCCCAAACCATCATACGCTTAGCTGCTGATTCAATTTTCTAGGAATTACGAGTCATTCTTACTCTTCTTCAATGTGTGCTTGCTTCATAGAAAACCCTGCTCCCGTGTACTACTCCAAGTGCAAAGCATACCAAGGAGTCCCCAAAGAGCCAAAGGTCCATCTGTGTCCTAAAGTGCTAGCGTGCTCACCCCAAAATTACAGCCCGATAGCACTCTTCCCCTCCAGACAACCACAACGGGATCCGAATCATTCCTCCGGATGGACGGACAGAATCATGATGCCCAATCCCAAACGGGCAAGATAGAGCCAGCGGATGTGCTTGGACAATCTCACAGTTCTCAACCTTCTCCGTTTTTCCATGATCCTTATCTTGGTCTCCCAGTATTTGGGTACGGAATGACTGGGATTATTCTGAAAATGGGGGAGGACCGTGCAGTCAAGAAAGCTAAACAATACGAACCTAGACACCCCCAAGATGGTGATGTCGAATATATAAACAAAATAAACCAGCAAACCCTGGAGAATTAGATTTAAGTCTTTGAACGCCTGGGCAGCTTTGAAGGGATCGTTCCTTTCTTTCGAACATCCCAATACGGGATTTGAGCTAGCCCTTGCACAAGGAAATCTTGAGTCATATCTAGAGACGGTATCCAGAACCTAATGATTCTTTGAGAACTAGCTGGACATCAAGTCTTGTTAACACTTTTACATATGTCCATTCTCGCAAGGTATTTGTGGATGGTATTGCTCTACGTTATATATTAATCCTGGATGAGCAACTTAAACTCGCAGAGTTCGGGTAATTTAGTTTATCACCATCCGATATCGACATCATTTCTGCAACTGAAAATGACTTGAATGTTCGGATTAAGATACTTCGTCTCGGTTGGGTTTTTTATCCTATTGTATCATTGCATGTCCATAAATATTATTTCTTCAGCCCCGAGAACCCCGACCTCTGTTGGCCTGAACCGGACTCATTTCCAGACGTTGATAATTTTCTATGGGGAAAAATAATCAAGAAGTGTTGGCGCGGCGAATACACGAGTATGGATGATGTAAAAGATGATGCTGATCAATTGCTCTCGCCATGCGACTAGAGGGTGTGAAAATACGGTGGGACAGTTAGCACTAGTTCATAATAATTATTAAATAAAACTATTTCTTATCATCCTCAACACTATTTACAACCACTACTTAAAACCATGAACTCATCAAAGTTCAAGAGGATTGAATATAGTTTACAATAAATATTGTGCAACTTAAACTTGCATATATTATACTATTCAATGTTTGTTATCATTTTGGACATTCTCTTTACCATATCAAATGTGATATTTTATACTATTACATTACTAACTACGTATCTCAATTTATAGTCATAATATAACAGATTACTTCCTCCTCTGTATACAGTGAAGTTGTTATCATTCCAATATAGTCCGCAAACCGAGCAAAGGCGTGTGCACTAACTTGCCATGACAAAGTGAAAGATCGAAGTGAGCCACGGAAAAGAAAACTCAAAGCTATTTCCGCGTTGTTGACAAAAGAGACTTGAAACCAAGATTCATTTCCATAACGACAGAGTATTATTAGGGGTGTGAGGATCATGTTTTTTTATTTACTTATAGAGTCATCGCCCCACCGAACGATCGCTGACTAGCGTCCCACACGGCCCACTGTGGTATACAGTACAAGTACTCGACTAAGAATAGCAATCATAATATATACATCTATAATACTGCCCGGCAAACCAAAAAATATGGGAAAAAGAAGCTCATGTCTTCATCTTCTTGGTTTTGCCCCTCTTGTGCCAATCGGCTTTCCGCTTCTTCCCCTCTTCCTCTTCATCGTCTTCATCGTCTTCTTTCTTCTTCTCCTGCGCTTCCTGCTTGGAGATTGCATCCTGCTTCATAATTTCTGCTGCATTTGGGAAATTCGAGGCTGCTAGATGCTGGAGCACGTAGGCGACACGATCCATATCCGAAGTGGTAAACTGCCGGCCATTGTCGCTTTTGTCTTTGGCTATTTCTTCCTCACTATTGATGCGCTCGTGCAGCTTGACGGCTTCTTCATACAGCTGACGGTACTCGAGAATGTTGTACTTGAGATTCAACCCACTGCCGTCCTCGCGGACCAAACGCGCGGCCTTTTCGTAGTTGGCCCGATTTCTTTCTGAACAGGGGAACCAGTCAACGCAGAGCCAGAGGAACAGCTCGTCACTGAAAAACGGTATCTCGTTGGCCTGGCCCTCGGTGCCGACGGCGAGGATGAGAGACGCCATGGCGGGTCCAACGGCGCGTAAGGGAGCAGTCAGCATGTCAAGACTTGTTTTGGGAAACGTCTCTTCTATCGAGTCGCGAGAAGGTTTCTTGTTCACGATGGCTTTGTAGGCGTCTGCCGTCGTTTTGCGCATTACCACTGGCTTGTTGGTTTTGATCATCCCTCCCAATTGAGGACGAAAACGCCCGCGTTTCCTGTACATAAGAATGAGCAAGGTTTTTTTTTTTTCCTTCTCCCTTCCTGTGTGGTAATAATCTCACAGCTTCCAATCCAACAGCTTAATCGCCTCATCCTTGTGCATGAAAATGCCCTCATACTCCTCCCCGGGTTCGAGCATCTGATCACTATTCTTTTCCTCTTTCTCTTTCTCTTTTTTGTCTTCTTCCTGTCGATTCTTCATCGTCTGCGGCAGCACATCCCACCGCCAACGATCCAGCTCAACTACCTCATCCGCCTTCTTGTCAAACACGGGATCGTTGCGGTCCAGTCGCTCCGGATGTTTGCTGTATTTGCGTTCTGCGGTCACGATCAGCCGCCGCTTGCAGCTTTCGCGCAGTGTGTGAGGGTAGCAGTCGAGGAGCTGGGCAAAGGTGGAACGGTTCATGTCCCATGGGGCGAATGAGGGCAAGGTAGACATTTCTTTTTTCCTCTCTCCTTGTTTCTTAGGCAGGGTCGAGTAGGTGTCAATAGTTGGTTCTGGTCTTGTCGATAGCTTTGTATTTGCAATTCTGACGGTTTACAAGGTACGCTCGTAAACACACCTGACAGTTCGACTGGACAATTCCAAGGCCACAGCAGCAACAGACAAGAGCCTCCCAATTGATTTGACCGAGTCAAAAGAAGAGCAACTGCTCGAAGCCGGTGTCTTCATTTCTGCCGGAATTTCCGGAGGCGGTGTGCATCCCCGCCAATGACCAGCTCGGTAGATAAGTTGGCGGTGGAATTCGGCTGTATCATTTCCGTTCTACGTAATTACATTATTGTAGATAGGCAAGGATTACTGTATAGAATATTGTGGTAGAAAACTGCAAAGCAGTGAATTAAACATCATAATCGTAACACTGGTGGCCAAAACAGCAGATCCCTCGACCCGCTTTCCAACAAATCACCAGATCAAAAATAAAAACTAACACAGTCAATCGAAGAAAGGAGATTTCCAAGTATGTATAGAATCAAAGTCATTGCTCTTGGCCCACAATGCCCCGGCGAACGAGTATTTGTAGAATGAAATAAACAAACATTGTACGCTGAAAAGAGAAAACAACAAGCCGACTTTCTATCAGCCCTGCTTAGAGTTGGGATCCTTCTTGGACTTGGATGGTGAATTGGCGGAGCCTTTCACAAAACTAACCCGGCGATCCTCTTTGCCTCGGTTTAAAGAGACGATTGCAGGTGCAAGGAGTCGGTCGCCTTTCTTGCCATGACCCCGTTTCAGGCTGGTCATGACATCGGCTTTTTGTTCCGTGGCTGTCGGCGTTGCAGTGCCTTCGTCGTCCTCCACTTCAATGTCATCGATTTCCTCATCCTCATGCCCGGCCTCTGATGAGCTCAGGCTTAGACTCTCCGAATCGGAAGGAGCCTCAAACTCATCTTCATCGTCACTAACCAAGCTAGGCGCCTGGTTTGACTCGACTGTGTGAGGGCTCAGATTCTCTGCAATGTCCATCGGGTCCATAACATGCGCTCCGTCGAGATTCAATGGACCCGGTGTGGTCGAGGGAGGATACGGAGACACATAGGGGGCCGTTTTCGAAGGAGTAGCCATGTTGCGAGATGTGTTCAGACTGCGGACCGCCTCGTGGCCTTTACTGCTGGTAGGCCGCTGAGACGCGGCCTGAGGCATGGTAGTACGAGCCGGTAAGCGCGCACCTTGAAGGGCCACTGGCCGATCCTCAGTGACAGGTGTTACGCCGTCACCCTCATCGTCCGACTCGCTTTCAGACACACATATGCTCATGTCTACTGTGGTCTTGGCATCGCCCACGATCTCTCCCAGGTTCAAACCCGAGCCCATATCGGCCAAGAATGAAGACAGATGAGGGGCAGCAGGAGATGCAATAAAGGAGGAATTTGTTACTCCAGTAGTACGTTTCCTGGGAGTGGATCCAATAGGAGCAGAACCTATGGCTTTCTGAATTGGTGGGTTCCGAGGGATACTCTTATCTTTGGATGTTCGATCGATAGCAGGCGCGGACCGAATCAAGGGGTGGACATAGCCAGGAACAGGTGTGCTGGTTGACGGCTCTGGAGGGCCACCGACCACGGCGCCAGCTTCATCCACATCCACCGATTCTCCGCATGCCTCAGCAGCCGCCTCGTGGCTGGCAAATGTGCGGCTGTGGGCAATACGACAGTGATTGATGAAACCTTGGGTGCTGGAGAAATCGTATCGTCGGCAGTCGATGCACACTAGCTTGACCAGTTGATTATCACTCTTGCGTTTGATGATCATCGGGCCAGCTTTATCCTTGGGCGGCGGATAGCCGCTGGGTAGAGATTGCAGCCTGGTGCTGACAGCGCCTCGTTGGGCACGTGTAGTTTTGCCTGCGACATGGCCGTGATCGGCAGCATTTCCCCTCGTAGCGCGGCCATCTATGTAGCCATAGTTGGACACGGGAGCAGGGGTTTCGCCACCGTCAAACCGCGGGTCAGGCAACAACCATTTGGCATAGTGGCGAGAATAGGGGCCATCGACCACACCCCACGGCGATGGCGATGTAGGAGGTGGGCCGCTTCCAAGGTACGGGATGGCGTGTCCTACGCCACTGCTGACCGACTGCGATAACCCCGACACAGCTGAGGCAGGATATGGGATTTCAGCGCACCGGCGCAATTGTTCCAAAGCGACCTGGCATTTGGCGATTTCCTGATCAATGAGACGAAGTTCGTCATGCTTGAGAAGCACCTCCAGACTCAGCTGCGCATCGACCGACTGGCGTAAAGCGTCGATTTCCATCTTCTTGGGCTTGGGTGTGTTCTTGTCCTGTTGCGGCGCTTCTTGGCTATCGGTAACAGATGGCATTGCTGCAGGTATGGTTTTATTAGGGCTGGTCGACGTTGAGCTCGAAGGATGACTGCTGTCGGAATTTTGTTCAGATGTCGGCGAGTCTAAAGTTCTATGGTTGTCGACGCTTGCTGTGTCTGTGTTCGTAAGGCGACGCTTCGTTGGGGGAACACCGTCCAGGGCGACGAGCAGGCGGTTGTTGTCGTTGCTGTCGCCATCGCCATCGTCCCGTTTGCGTTTCAGCGTTGTCGGAAGTACAGGGGTGGTGGCTCCAAGCACAGGAGACTGGTGTTGATTAGGAGTCACCAGCATTTCGGCCATGACTTTGTTTCCGCCCAAGCCGGATGTCCAGGGTAGCAAACGGTAGATGCCTTGCGACAACGCCATCTGGGCGTTGGCTGGAGCCGCGTTTGTCTCTATTTTGGCTGAGAGTTCGATCGGCCCACTCAGTAGCGGATATCTGTGAGTGCGCGCGCAAATAAAAGCCCCATCGGAGTTCTCTGGCGACGTCAGCGTCGAGGAGTCTGTGACTGAGAAAAGGTAGACGGAGTGCGGAAGCAGCCGGGTTGTAGGGCAGCAGGAGCCTTGTCTGGTTGAGAGTAGACGGGCGCAACCTTCACGTGCAAGACGTGCGATGCGATGCGATGCGATGCGCGGTGGAGAGGCGACTCGGATCCGGTAATAATAAAGCTCTGCGTGGCGACAAGTCAAGAGCGAAACAAGGTATTTGTTGTCGTGTTGTCGCGTTGTCGTGTTGTTGGTTGTATTGGGGAGAAACAGAGAAAGAGAAGGAGGAAGGAGGAAGGGGAAAGGAGACCACGTCGCGAACGAACAAAGGCCTGGGCTGGACACAAGGCAGGAGCACGGACGAGACAGGGCGTGTCGGGCCGGGAAGGAGGAAGGAGACTAGTTACCTGTTAGGTACAGGCGTAGGCGGAAGGAAGGAGCGACCGGCAGGTTCTGGAATTGCCACGGCCCACCGACGTTAGTGCCAGCGCGGAGTGGGTGTACCGTGCTGCCGGGAAGGAAGGAAGGGGGTGGAAGGTCGCGGAAGGAGGGAGAAGGCGGAAGAAGAAGAGTCAGGAAGGAGAGAAGAGGAGGAAGAAGAAGAAGAGAAAAAGAAGAAGGGGGGTTGGGGCCAGGACAACTCAGTTGTGAATAAATAATCAAACAGCAGCTAGTTAATAATCATTTGAACAGGGAATAATAATGCATAATAATAAGTGGTACGTAGGACAAACAACAAGGAGAGAGGATCAGCTCGACAATGACGAGATTAATAATGGGCGAATGGGCGAAAACGAGACCGGGAAAGGGATGACGCTGAGACTGCGCGGCGCGGGCGCTGCCGGCTATGGGCCATTGGCTGGCTATTAGTTCTGTATTGTGTGTCTTTAAACTTTCAGAAATCCATGCAATGATAAGGTGGTTTTATTTTGATAGCCCCTAATCAGATATGATAACTTTATTTTTTTTTGTCTCTATTCTATGCTCTCGATTTATTATTATTGATTTATTTTATTTCTTTAAATATTATCATTATTTATTTGTATGAGGAGCCCTCGGATAGAAAGAATAGGAGACATGACTCACCGTGAGACAAGGAGCGACGGGGATGATGCAAGGCGTCAAGCCCTGCAGCTAGCGCGGTGGGCCGGGTCCAACACACGTCTCGGATCTCCGCATGGTGGGTCCGCGCTGGCTCGTATTCGCCTGTTCAGTGACTAGTTCCTACTAGCTATTTAGTACAGAGTACGTATCTATGGTTGTGCTCTGTATCGATGTTGATGCTATTTATGGATATTTATATCTGCTATAGTAGATATACATGGACCTATACATCTTTAAGAATATAGTATATATCTATATGTAATATATCATTGATATATTCATAAACATAGACATATAGATATAGATATATACTATTTACAAATCAATCTGTGATACACACAGCCTCATCACAAAAGACTTGGCCAAGCGCTTCCCATACACAAGTTGCTGCCAACCAACCCCGGCCATTACAATCTAGACTATACGCCCTGCGGTCTGTGCGACCATTAGTGTAGACCTCTCTCATCCCAAACGATATTGGTAACATGAATATAACATATGTATATATATATATATATATATATATAATATTTTTACTTGATTTATGATTATATGCATATACATATGAGACCTGTTTATACAATAGAGAGGCATATAATAATTTATATTTAATATTTACGTAGATGGCGCTATAGGCGGATGCATGTATACGTATAGTATCTACTCCTATATTATATATAGTTCTCAAACTGGCCCGGAATTTTATACATGTATATTTGAATCTACCAACGAGGCACATACCCTAACGATAGCGAAATAATTCTGAATTATATGCTCCAATCCCTCCATCCAACCAAGAACTGAAATCCATAATTCCATTTGATGGCATATTATAAGCTAATCTAAGAAATCTAAGAGAAGCCAACGCCTCTTAGTTACTTTCACACTGAGGCACAACCTTGAATCTAAAAATACAATATTTGATTTCGTCAAGTCTCGTACCCAATCCTTATATAGATTCTCACTTTTTATAGGTTCGTTCGTGGACTTGGACTATACCCAAGGAGGATATAGAGCGGCTACGCTATTATTTATGAAACAAGCCTGCATGGCACTATGACACTCAACCTCGAACGCATAAATCCATGACCAAGTTTTCATAACAAGTCGTCGTTCAAATTCTGGGATCTTGGAGCAGATACGTATTTGCATAATGCTTACAATATATAACATATGATTCCCTGCCGAGCCCCCGCTCTTCCATCAGCGAACCCCTCCAACACTGTCAACTGCCTTGAGGGTCACCAATAGCCATCCTAGCTTTTCGTAGATCTTCTCTTGCTCGAGCCACTTCTACTTCAAGGCTTATGCGAAATCCCGGGGATGTTTCGCTTTCTTGGACCGCATTTTCATTTCTTAGAGTAGCTAGATCGTCTCCAATTAAGCCGAAATGGTTGGACACTGCGTTCTTTATTTTCTGTTGGAGTGTATCAGAGATGTCGAGGAACTGCTCCTTGGATCGTCGGCGATGGCTGTTGAACAAGCTTGGCGAGCCGAAGCCGGACGAAATTATTTTTTTCTTTTCGCGGTCACTGCCCCTCCCTGAAGAGCGTATGAGGATAGGTTTTTTTCTATAGAAAAAAAAGAGACAGAGAGATGCGCATGACAACATACCACTTTGCAGGTTCGCCGTGTTGTAAGCTTCTTCCATGATCTGTCCCACAATTGAAGTACGGATAGGCAAGAGGGAATCAGCCCGGACAGTGGACATCTCTGCTTGGAAATCGTCGAGAATATCTTCGATTTCATATAGTAGCAGTGTTCGACGATGAATAAGTGTGGACGTGAGTGAATTCAACACAGCTTGCAGGTTGCGATCTATCATGAGCATCAGTAAATACCAAGCTATACAAGAATAGAAAAGACTGCGGCTGACATACCACTCTCACGTGTACGTGTAACCCTAAGCACATTGTCGAATACTTCACCAATCAATTCATAGTACGGATTGAGGTATGCCTCGACATCGTCATCAAATGCGTCCCATACTCGCGACATGGCACGTCTCATTGAACTTATGGCTTCCTTATTCCAACACCGATATCCCACTGCGTCTGTTGCATGATCTCCGTAGCGCCGGCAAAAAGCTGAATATGAGCTTGAATGAAACTGAGGACTGTGAGAAAGAGCCAAGCCATTTTGGGGAATGAAAAAGGAAAGAAATACCGAATTCCAGAGCTCGCTTGCTCGTCTCGCGCTGTCACTCCACTGTTGTGCTCGATCTCCTGAATAAATCTCGTAAGAAAAGCGAAAAAAAAAAAAAAAAAAAGTTGCGGGGGTCACGTTGGTCATAACCCACTCATGTACCGTCCGAGCTGGTTCTGGAATTTCTCTACTAATTCGCGTGAGATACAGTTGATTGGAGAGACCGGAGAAGTCAACTACAAGGGAAACAAAACAAATCAGTTTACCTTATTTCTCATGGCATTTTTGCGAAAAGTTCTCACCTCGTCCAATTCCTGCTGAATAGCAGACACGGTGTGTAGGACTTTTTGCTTTCTCTCTGCATTGGCGTCGTCTCCCAAACTTAAATCAATCCAGAATTGAACTGCATCTAGCAGTGCTGGAATATCATGGTTCACGTATCTCATTGTCTCTCGAACATGACTTTCGGCGACCATGCCGATGCAATAGCGCCGCAATTCAATAATGCCGCTGAGATTAAGAGAGGGAAGAGCTTTTTGAGCCGGCTTATCACGCTCTTGCCAATACATGACATTGCTAATGCAGAATATGTTGAGCTCTCCGTCCCTTATATAACTGCTGTATTTGTGTTGGAGTTCGCTCGAAATTTTTCGATTTCGAGCATTGATAATATACTGGTTCAACCTACCGAGATTAGCCCGCCTTGAAACGAGGGAAATTTTCTCACAATGGATATAATCTCACTGAAATTTCAGTTCATTCAGTAGCTTCCTGCAAAAGGTAGTAAGTACTCTCATGGCCAACAATTCAGAGCTGGGTAACCTCACTTAGCTCTGTCGCCTTCCTGCCGAAGCTTTAGTTGTTCTTGCGCCTCTGTCGGACTAAGATCAGTGTAATCGGAGTCGTTAGTATCTTCGCTGTATTCCTGCTCGAGAGATGCAACAATGCCCTCCTGGTGCATAACCTCTTCCTCCATTTCTTCAATTCTGTCGCATTCATGGCGCAAGTCCATTTTTGCCTCGCTCGGTTTAATATTCTTTACAGTGTTATCGATGTTGTGGTGATTATAGCTTTAACTAGATCACTTACATCTGACTGAGTGCAGATCACAGCGAGGTTGCGAAGTTGAGCCTGGCGAGCCAATTCAAACACTTCTTTCACTCCTTCTTGTGACTCCGCTCTACCAATAGCTGCAACCACGAATACCTGATTGCATTGCCTGACATACCGTTCGGCGATATTCTGGCGTGCATAGTTGAGGTCCCGCAGTCCTATAGCAATCAGCATGTAAGATTCCTTTTTTAATTTTTGATATTTTGCACAAGGTGTTCACCTGGGAGGTCAACTAGTACAAGTCCTCTGCTCAGTATATGTGCCTTCAGATACACTCTATTGATGCGTATATATTAGCCGGTTGGGTTATATGATCAGAAGTGGTTAAACAAACTTTAGTTTCCGGATAAAGGGCCAAGGGCACGCTTGACCTATTATTTCGTCCGTCTCAGAAGCTAAGACTTTCAGTCGATTGGAACATTCATTGATGTCGCTGAACGACTCTCGCGTGCTGTTTTCCTGAGGAAGAACTTGTTCTACCCAACCCATCATTGTATCAATGGCGTCGCCGAAAGGTTGGTCACTAAGCACATTGGGGTAATCATCTAACTGGTTGTGGAAGCTTGCTCTGAACGTGCTTATTGCAATGTCTGCCTTTTTCTTGAGGTCCTGGAGATTCTGGCGATTCTGGCGATTCTGGCGATCCTGGCTCTCTGCGGCCGTCGCATCTGGCGGCTCCGGATACTTGTATTGTCGATACGCACTGAGAAGCTGCTTAAACTGTTCCCGAAGTTCTTGCATTTTGAAGTAGTCAATGTCAATGGAGTACTCGTCTCTATCGTGGAAGTGGTACTCTGTTACCACACATGTGCAAGCAGCGCCGCTATTGCCCTGTTCAGCTCCAACGTCAGTTTTGTAGCAATGAAAGAAATACTTTGGCTTGTCAAGACTCACAGATCGTGTGAACTCAGCTCTGTCTAGTAAGGAGTTAATCAGGCTGCTTTTGCCCACGCCTGATTCTCCGACAAGTCCAACGATGTGGACAGTAGACGGTCGAAATGTACTTAACTTGGTTGCTGTCTCATATCTAGTTTGAATGCTGGAGCCTAGCTCCTGATGCAGATTCGAGGTTGAAAGACACTCAACTAGCTGTGCTGCAATCTTCCTCCCAGTGGCCAGAACTTCGGGCAGTTTTTCGTAAAGTCGTACCTGCGGAGGTTCCTCATCTTCTACCTTGTGTGCTGCCAATCGATGAGCGCCCGAGCCAGATCGGCGACGCCGTGATGGCGTGACAGAACCGCCTAAACTCTGCCTAGTAGTAGCTGTAGCTGTAGAGGCGTGTCCCAGAGGCTCTGGGGATTGGGTGGGCTGGCGGTTATGACCAATTTCCAACGCACCAAGGCTATCAACTGTATCTTCTGTTTCTCTGCGGCGCATCAAAAAACGAGATGCCGTCGGGGTGACACGGATCGATGGGGTACGCAGTCTCTCTTGGACAGGCGGGTTTTCTGGGCCGGGGGATAACGTCTGCGGTGTCGAGGAGCCTGCGCTTGGAGTTTGCAGACGTCCGTCTCGACTCTCATAGCTAGAGCCCTCGGAGATTACTATAGTACCATGAGAAGAACCCAAACTAGATGGGATATAGATCGGCGAAGCCAGAGAACTACCATTGCCTACAGCCGTCGGATTTATGTCTCTTTCTATGGACGGCAGAGGGTCATCAGGATCGTGACCGCCATAACCTAGAGTTGACGAAGTCGTGGCTGACATTGCGCTTTCTGCTATGTGCTCTCTTGTCGCAGTCGTCGGCGATGACCCATGCTCACGACCATTCGAAAACCGTACAGCACGTCGGACCATTAGCGAAAGAGGTAACCGTGTGAAAAAAGAGTCCGAGAGACCAAGAGGAATCGAAAGAAGAGCAGAGACGAACAAAAAAAAAAGAAGTCGGGAATGAGCAGCCTTTTATTCAAGAAGCCCGAAGACGCCTTTCTAACCCTAACCACCCGACTTTGATGCAGGTATGCGGCGCAGACGCTGGGCCGGCCCAATAAACAAGCGTGCATGTGCTAACACTCCACCCCGATGCAGAGCAAACGCGAACAATGTAACCTATCCTGGTCCTTTATTCTAATATTATCACAGTTGACGTAGACTTGGGCTGAGCCGTGGAGGGGTGATGACCTACCCCTCATCATTTCGCCCTTTTCTATTGGACTCGTTCAAGAACGCCTTGTATACCCATGTCGTGTGTCAGAACCAGACAAAATTCTGTATCTCGCACAGTACAGCACTAGTAAAAATCCCATTTTGATATTCTTGGTATTTCCGGGGCGGGCTGGCAAGACGCAGATGACCCCAGAGTTTTTGTTTCTAATGTTCTCCCGGTTTTCCCTGCTTGAATATGGATACTGCGTTGGTTTTGGGGGTGGAATGTGGCACGATGTGCTTCCGCCACTCAGGAAGGGTCTATCTAGTCAAAGAAATCGTGGCAGATCCAAAGTGGGATTTTGGACGCTGGCGTTTTGTTAGTTGTTCTGCAGACAAGGCTAAAACGGCTTGCCCGTGTAGGAGTCCTGGGTTAAAAGAGAGGACCCGGTTGCTTGTGTTATATTACGAGGTGTTTTAACTTTTCATAATATTCAATAAGCTCAATCAATTCTCGTAACCAAAGAGGCAACCTTAAACTCCATATAAGTACATGCAAATGACACAGCATCCAAATAAGTCATATGGCGACATTGAACGACTCAACGACTTTTCCACATAGGTCGCACTGGTCGGGCTATTTCCTTCGAATTGAAACTCAAGCCCCATTCTATAGACTGGAAAAACAAGCTTCCAGTTGGCGACGGCCTGGCAAGGTGGGTATCCACACATAACAGCGGTTCGTTCTCACGTTTGTCCCGACTCCCGAATTCTGAGAATAAAGTTGACAATAACAGCCGCCAGTAGGGCAACAGCAAGCAGCGACGGCCCAAAGCGGTCATCAAATCCGCTCTGCCCACGCTTCCGTATACTCTGCGCTCTCCAATGGAAGGTAAACAGCGCGTATATCATGGCGGCCATGGCGATGATGGTGAACAGGCCGGCCGAGATGCGCCCGACGCGGTCGCCGAAATTCAAAAGACCGATGGCAAGACCGCCGAGGATGACGGTGAAGTTTAGCCATGAGAGGAAGGTCCGCTCGTTGGCGAAGAAGACCTTGGGCTCCACGCGAGTGGGGAGGGCAATGCGCTTGCCTGGTTACTCTTCTATTAGTAAAGATAGACCCTGGGTTTGTGGTTTGTGGGGTATACCGGGCGCGGTCTGAAGAAGAGGCTGTGACGACATGGTGTATTATGTAGTCTGATTGATGCGGTCAGCGCATTTCTTCTTGCAGTATGGAGGCAGACATCATGGCCACCACATTGGATGGAAAGTCTCCAGAGGCCAATTGAGAGGTCCAGTCCGTACCGTAAAGAACAATATATCCAAGATGAATGGAGCTCTCGCCAAAGCTAACAATATACCGGGCGTCAGAGATGCTCTGAGGACGAAAGACAGCACGTTGAGAAAAGCGTCGAGCTTCAAGCAAGCTCTGAAGCCCCGCCTGAGCGCTGCGTTCGGCCAGCCATTCACGTGTCGCCGCCTCTGCCCGCCATTGGAACAGAGAACGGGCTAGTACTGATATGGTTAAGAAAGTCTTATATAATCTGTCATCCCAATATGGCTAGCGCGGATTCGGCCTTCTCCGGTTAACGGAGGTTTTGGCGATGATGTTGCGCGCGCGGCTGTCATGGAATTTCCAAACACCATCCTCCTGCCCTACACTCCTCCCACCACAACGCACAACGAAGACTCTCTCCCCTGGATTACGCGGCTTCGGACTTTCACCTAGGAAGCAGCCGACACAGGTACTGTTTATTTCTCCGCACACCCACTGGACCGTCTGGTTTACCCCAGTCCAGATCCCCCGGTCCCAGTTCCATCCCGATCCCCCCGTGAAAAGTCCCCCCCGCATTTTGTTCGAGTGTGTCAACGTGTCACAACAAACAACACTGCTAACAATTTCCCCCTTGAGCTACAGAGATACCAATCGCGCCCCGCCAAGTTTTGCGCGCGCGTTCTGTCATCGTGGTCCAAGATCCAAAAACTCCAATTGTTTACTTCGATACTTGAGTCGAAATGGCAGCCGAGTCTGCTCCTGCCGCTTTTGTGCGTTGAACCAACAGAACGCGTTTTGTTTCTTCTTCTTAAAAAAAAGAAAGCCGTGTTAATTCTTTTTCTTGCTCTAGCCGGTTCCTCCTGCTGAGCTCTCCAAGATAGCGACTGAGGTTCGTCACTGAAGCCCTGTTATCGATACCATATACAAATGCGCCGTGTTCAAGGGCAAAATAAGGCAATGGTGTTGAGTTGCAGAAAGTCAGAAGTTGAGACAAGAAGAAAAAGTCATGGCTAACGAGATCTCTATTGTTTTGTGTAATAGGCATGCGATGCTGCCCTGAACAAGTCCGAAGGCTATGACCACCTCCTCGTGGGTTCATGGAACTCTGCAATCATTGTACGTTTCACCAGCAAAAAAAAAAAAAAAAAGAGATATCCTTTACTGACGTTTGCAGAACTCCGTTTTAAAAGGCCTCATCGCTGCCACCACACCCGACCAAAAATCCACTTCGCCACCCTACCGATTCACGGTAAACAGCACCATTGTCCAGCAAGGCGTCATCGACAAAGCCGCCGCCGGGGGATCTGAGGAAGTCGGCAAGCGAGGCATGCACTCTGCGTCCGGCGCTTTCTGGGACGTGAACCGGGACGGCATGTGGACGTTCAAGTACCCCGGCGCTGAAGAGCGGGGTTTGGACGTTGTTGTCAGCGTTACTTGGTTCGCTATGGGTTAGGTCTTCTTTTGAACCAAAAGGAAGAAAAAAAGAAGGAGGAGGAGGAGGAGGGAAAAAAAGGAAATTGCAGAAGGCTGATATTTCCAATTTTATATATTTCGGTCGAAAACATGGGATGTATCAGTAGAATGTGTGTGTGTGTGCATGTGGCGATATTCCCCTGAGGCGTTTGATATTGGATGGTCATCCCTATGTTGAGGTTCTTGATCTGTGACCGGCTGTGGATGTGGATAATGTTGGATTCTCCTCTTCACTGTTTATATTATTACTCTTTTTTGTGTTTATGTTTGTTTATGTTTATTGATTAGCAACGGAGCTACTGGTTAATATAGCATTGCAGCTGTGAATGTAACTGTACTCTAAAAAGAAATTGCGTTGCAGTTCTGGTTGATAGAGATTCATACATGTTCACAGCTTTCTTTTCAAGAAAAAAAAGGGGGTCAAGTTGTGCTTACAAACATTTGAACCTTGACAGAATGAAACCATATCAATGGATTTACTAACCCACCCATAAACCAGCATTCCCTTGAAAAAAAAAAAACGCCTTGCTATGAATAGAACTCCAGCCCAAAGAGAAAAAAAAAGAAAAAAGAAAGCGAACCCAAAAAGAACCAGTAATAACGAGGCTGAAAAACCTATCGAGGCTCCGAATAATCATTCAGCGCAACACACACCGACCCACGATGGTGCCCACTATACTGCCGAATAATCGTGCCCGAAGCCAACTCCCAAAGCCGCGCGTAATGGTCACTGGAAACTGTGACGAGGTACGCCGAGTCGGCCGAGAACGCGCAGTCCCAGACCCAGCGCTGGTGGCCTGCAAGTGTCGTCTCGAGGAACAGAGTATGCGATGTCTCGTCCATGGGCGGGCCGTCGGGTTGTGTAGGGAATGCGGGCTGTTGTGCAACAGCAGCGCTCGGGCTTTGCGGTCCCAGCATGCTAAAGTCGCTTGCGGCGAGGTCGCTTGACGTGCTTCGTAGTGTGATTGAGCTTGCCGAGGCGGGCGTGCCGCTGCCATTACTCATTGTGCCGTTGGTTTTGGTGGTGGTGGTGGTGGTGGTGGTGTTATTGTTTGCTTTGGATGCGGCCGACGATGAAGATGGTGTGCGGGGTGCGGCGGCCGCGGCGACAGCAGGAGGATACAGCGGGTCGAGATTCCATATTTTGGCGGTATGGTCTGCAGAGCAGGTAGCGAGATGTTTGACGTCAGGCGATAACAAAACGCGCGTGAGGTAATCTTTGTGGGCTTGGAAGGTGGTGACGGGGACGATTCGCGTGACGTTGGCATCTTGGATCATGCGCCAGATATAGACGTTGCCCTAAGAAACACCCGAGTTGACCTATTTTTAGCAAAACTATCTTACAGACACACACTCTCAGGTTGGGTCATGTTGAATACCTTTTTGTTGCCCGCGCACAGCAGGGAACCGTCACTGGCAACGCTGACACTCGACACCGCCACGTCGTCTTCCGGGATCAATTGATGCGTGCAGACACTATCGCCCAAGTCCCAGACACGCACCGTGCCCGCGCGATCCCCGCTGATCAGCTCGCCCTGGTTCGGATGAATAACCACATCGTTGACGGGGGCCTTGTGCACGTAGTTTCGCTGTAGGCTGCCGGAGCGCGTGTCCCAGACTTTAACTGTGCAGTCCTCTGAACTGGTGACCATCCATCTCCCCTCGCAGTGGAACGCGACGCCAGTGATATTGTTTGAGTGACCCTCAAAGTTCATCACCGGGTTTGGGTTGGATGATTTGATGTCGTAGAGTTTGACATTGGTATGGCCCGCCGCTGCGAGATATCGTTTGTCCGGCGTGATGCAGAGACGGTTGACCTGGGAGTCGGGATGTTGCAGTGTACGCGAACATATTCCCGAGAGTGCTTCCCAAAAACTAAGTCCTTTTCGTCAGAGGTCATTTTTTCCCCCTTTATTTGTTGTCATGCTTGGAAGTCCAACGTACCGGATGGTATGATCATACCCCGCTGCGCCATATCGTTAGCCACAGCTCGTACGATTCAAAGCCAGGGAAAATAGAAACAGCCCACCTGTACACAGAATCACACTCATTCTCTTTGCGCGGGTTGGGTTAATTGATGGCGTGCAATTGTCGAGAACATGGCATTGGGCCGTGTTGCTTTCGGAGCCTCTCGAAGGGTCGAGCCCCACTACGCGGGCCGGTCGCCGAGGCGGTGAGCATTTTAACTGTCTATTCTTACATACCATATAGTTCACTTGTGATTCTCTGGTATTTTTGTGGTAAATCACTGTTCAATAATTGAGCTTGAATAGTACTAAAATGTCTATAAATCGTATTATCATGTCCCCAGGCATAAATCGCCAGAGCAGGCTTGCAAAAACGTGTCCCCAGCCTGATACCAGCCTGCAATGTAAACTCCTATTGCGGCCGATGAAAGGCAAAACATAAACGAACAATATCTAAAATAACCTTGTCTATACCTCAGCTCGGTTCTTGCGCCACCCAAATCGCCTTTTGACGTTGGCCCCGTCACTATTCTGACTGTTGGAATGCTTCTCCCGCTCACCGGATTGGTTCCGCAACGCTTTGCGCGCCTTGCGACCACCGCAACAGGCACAGCAGCAGGAAGCCAGCTGGATGATGAATCCAATCAGAGTGAAAGCCGAGGCAATCCACATAAAAGCCAGCATGCGCTTCCCGAGACTGGCCTTGACATTCAAGTCGATGGCACTGCTCGTAAAGACGTGGGCGAAGATAGCGTACATAACAGTGGCAACGGCTGAAGCGACAATGGTAAATAGTGCGATGATGAAAGTGAACAGCACCATTGGCAGAGACCACAGGAAAATAAACTTGGGTCGGTGGTGAGGATGAAGCACATTGTTTGTGTGGGGATCCGACGAAATGGTCTGCGGAGGTCGCGAGGAGGTGGCCAGTGGTGTGATGAAAATGGCCAGAAAGCAAAGGATGGTGCCTACCAGAAACAAGGCGAACATCCAGTGAGAAGCAACCTTAGCGATGTCGAGGGCATTGCCAATCTCAGAGGGTAAGGCAACTGACGAGGAAAATCAGTCAGTTTTCAATTCGGTTCATAACCAAAGAAAGAAAGCAGAGATATAGACGTACTTGTTGCACCAGATAACAGTTCATTCAACAAAATTGAGACTGGGTCAAACCAGTACAGCGTTCGGGGGTGAGAGCACGATGTGATGCCGGAATCGTCGTAACCCTCGCAGAAATTCCACACTCCGACCTGGTAAAAGTCGTGCAGACCGATTGTCCGCGCAATACTGTTGATAAAGACGGCATTGGGGACAGACTGCGGAATGATGTTGGAGAGATCGAGCTTCAGGAAGTAGGTATCGCGAAGCACGGGTTTGTTGGAGACATTGCCGACCAAGACCAGAACGAGAAAGATCCAGGCCAGCAGGTAGACGAGAGCGCGGACGACGCGATGCCACACAACGGTGGAATGACGCCTCTGGGCCTGCACCGTTTCCCCTTCGGCAGAGGGCGCCATCGCGACGACGCCAGCGAGAAAGTTGGCGACGGAAGTGGTGATTCTTACGCGTCTAGAGGAATTGGGTCATCGGGTTGAGCACGCAGCCTTAGCAATTGAGCATGGTCGACCTGGACCAGCTGCAATATCTGTTCCGTGGCAGAGTCCTAGGAGGCAGGGGAAACCGAGGGGCGAAAGGAAGCTGGAGCTTTGGCTCATCGACGGCCACGCAAAGAAAAGCCTGGCCAGCCAAGCTTCCTAGACAACGGGTCCGAAAGAAAAGAATAGTATTATATGCTACCGTAATGGCAATGATGCGCAGCCACAGGTGGACACGGGCAGGCTGATCATGGGGAAAACGAGAGCGAGAAAAGTCGAGATAGCAAATGGGATGGGCGGCGGTGGGCCAGACCGATCCGCTGTGAGACAATCTATCAGAAGACTCGAGCCAATCGATAAGTGTGACAACCCTACTTACATAAGCAAGACTACTCCGGGAATACTGTCGGACTTACACGGGCAGAAAAGAATTTTGTAATCGGTTACTGTTATAATGTCTATGTAGTCTAAACATTGTATATTAATATCTATGTCCGCTTGTAGTAGCTATTTTACCACTTTCTTATATTCTATAGTGTGTAGATATATAAAAATTGATGAATAGAACTTATTTTTCTAGGCTGATTAGCTACTACGTATTCAATAATTAACTATACTAGCTAATACATTATAGCTCAAGAAAAGTACTTTTGTAACTACGTAATTATTACTAGATCAGGTGGGGCTTACGCCCCACCTTTATGGCGCATGATCGCCAGTAGGACGCAGAACGCTTTCTGTAGCGAGGCCAATTCGACCAATTTAACGGCATGCAATACTCAGGAAGCCTGATCAATTTGGCCTCACTACAGGGATTTTAAAAGCTTATAAGCCTTGCGATATAAACCCCTGAGTATATTACCGCGAAAAACTCCAGGAAGATATGAAAAAGCCCATCACTAAGGTAATTTAAAAAAATGTTTATTAAAAAAAACTAAATCAAACCCCCCTTGCAGTAAAGCCAGATAGTGACAATATTATTGACATCTCACAGCGCACAGGGTGTTAGTTCCAAAAGAGGAAATCTGTTCGAGAGAGCTAACCAATAAGCTTTTTTTTCCCCTTTGAAAAGTACCTCGTACTAATAATCGCGGAACGCAGTGTAGCGATTAGGAGAACTCTTTCGAGACAATCGGGCAACCCATATGAACTGAACTTAAACTAAAGCTTGCTAATGAGAGACTATTATTGCTTACAAGATCTTAGCGCGTACCTTTGATCTCCGCGCCAATCAAATTCTTCTGTGTATTTTCCATGGTAATGGCTGATTCCGTCCTAATAATCATTTATTGGGGTCTGGCGTGACAATACATAGCTCCTTCTACGTCTATCAGTAGCTGTTGCAAGGACAAAAATTTACATATATATTGGATGAATAGTTGGAGTTGTTGTTTTTTGTTATGCATGCCGTTGATGTACCGGGGGGTTATATTGCAAATTTCTGGGCGGTGCAGTGCATGTAAGCTCCAGATGTCCACCTTGGAAACAGTGCTGGGCGACGACTGTAGCCAAACAACATACCCCCTAGTTCTACCAATCAGATACAGTTATTAAGGGCAGTTTTAGAGTTTCATAGTTGGGAATAATTTGCAGTGTGTCCGAGAACTGAGATGGACTCTATAATATCATCTAATAGTAAGTAAAATCTAATGCAACTGTAGTGGCCGTATCACCGTTGCATGAGCAAGATATCAATTGTCATTAAGATCCGTTGCCTGGCACAATCTGCCATCAGAAGCCACAGTCCAATAGTCGCTACCAACAACCGCAGGGCCGTACAAGACAACATCCGAGTCGTATGTCTTTTTCACAGCCAGCAGTCTATTGTAGTTAACTCCATAGTAATCCTCCTTCCAGTAAGCTGGTTCGAATGTGGCCTCGTTGACATAGGTACCACTTCCGGGCGTCAAGCGGCGCAGGTCATTCTGGCCTGCAATCACCTCGGCATTAACACGCTCTAGAAGATCAACAGGCGCAGCCGGGTCTGGGTACGCGCTGATGATAAGCGAGTAGGCCATGGTACGCCAGGCCGGAAGCACAGCATTCTCAAGACCTGTGCGGGAGACGGACAGGTTTGCTGCGTTGCCGCTGACAGTGAACTCGGTCGTATTGCTGCCAACTATGGTGCGGATGGCGGCGAGAAGGTCGGCACGCTGGCTTTTAGTCGTAATGACAGACAATGGGATCAGCCGACCGCCTGCGAGGTTGTTGGTAGGAAACTCCACGGCTGATGTCGTCGCGAGGTAGTGAGCGTAGTATGTAGGTTCATGACTAACAACATTTGTGTACGGCACGTTGAGCTGGTCGAGCTGGGCGAGAAACGGCGCCAGTGTGTCGGTAACTTCAGTGGTATTGCCATCAAGCACAGTGATGAACGCCTGCGTCGACTTCTGCGCTATAGAAAAGGTGCAGGCTGCACCCGGGATGCGGTTCAAAGCGGGCAGCAGGATATGCCAGGCGTCGATAGCATCCCAGTATGTTGCATCGTCCGTTTTATTGAAGGTCAATGTAGCCCCAACGACAGGACCATCCGCATGTGCTCGCGTGGTCTGCGACAAGACGACGGCATATGCGCTGCCCCCGCCGCCGTTGAGAGCCCAGAAGAGTTCTGTATTTTTGCTGGGAGAGGCTACAAGGTATCCCTTGTCCGGGGTCACCACCTCAAACTCGAGGGTGTTGTCGGCCGCAAGCCCATAGCTTCCCATCAGCGGGCCATGGCCTCCCCCGGTCACATAGCCCCCTGCGAGCCCTACCGTCGGGCACAAGCCACCGGTGACCCGCAGGCCCTGCGATGCGACCGCCGGGTTGACCTTGTAGGCTTGCACGCCAGCGCCTAGGCGGACTGCAGGCCCCGCGTAGCCGGCACTGGTGTAGTTCAGGAACGATATGTCCTGGAGATTGTGCATCCACAGGGACAGCGAGCCCCTGCCACAGGATCGGCCTTGATAGTCGTGGCCGGTGTTCTTCACTACCAAGCGGATATTACTGTCTTTTGCAAACCGGATCCCGGCTACGACGTCCTCGGCACTGCTCACATTGATGGCATAGTTGGGAATGTTGCCTAATGTGCAGGCCGACCTGTCATGCATCGTCCCCGTTCCAGTAAAGGGCGTGCATGAGTCGTTGAGAAACTTGGGCGACATGACTGCGACCGGGTCTGCAAAACTAATACCTACAAGTTAGCCTCCCCCTAGGCCACACCTTTCGGCGCATAACCCCAAAAGGCTAAAAAAGAAGATCTACGGAATACACCTACTACGTATACTCATCGGTCCAATTGGCCCGAAGCACCGCACAAGCTGTATCATTGGCTTGATCCCCGTAGCAGACCCTTGCGAGTGGCTTCCCCGCAATGAGTCGTCCCCCGACGGACTGGTTCAGACTCTGCCATTGGTCCCATGAGGGCCACCCAGCGTCCTCCGGCATGTGGTGACATCTCATATTGTGAAGGTGTGCAGTAGCCAGTGTCGGTAGAGCGGCTAAAAGGGAGGCTAAAAGCCTGCATGCCCGCGTGTATCCCAAGCCTAGCATATTGCGGGCCAGTGGCAGATGATCGATCTATCAAGGGTAACTAACTTGTATACAAGGGATTTTAGTAAGGAGAAAGGCCTGGGTGAAAACCATCGTGACGAGATATAACTACTTTATACTCACAATAGGTACCGGCGGGCCGTGAGATTTTACGGGGGCCTTAGGTCTCATATCAGCCACATGAAAACAAACCCTGGCTATGAATGGTCTGTTTAGTGTCCGAGGGGCCAGTGCAAACATTACAGCAGGGAATAGAGCCAGGGTCCTGCGAAATACGAAGGTGGCGGGGTGCGTATGTGTGTTATTGACAACAACCCTAGGCGATATCCATCCATGCAACCACACCACTCTTGCATTGTAGCGACATAAATATACGAAACTGTCAAGTCGACCAATGGCACGTAGCAGCTGGACCCTGTAGCTTCTATGTTTGTTGGTTGAAGTGCATCAAAACAAGGGTGTAGATAAGCAATAATCTCTAGATAAGCAATAATCTCTTCGGCGATAAGCAGACAGGGAATGTGTTGGTCATCAATACAGTCGTCGGCCGCATTTCCTTCAGGTACTCTGTAGAAGGGGGAGACGTCCGTCTACGTGATGAATCGCTGATCCTTGAATTAGTACGCGGTTTTCTGCTAGATAAACCCAACGTACACTTGTAGGCAATGACTTTCCACTCCCCGCGTCTTGTTACATCATGATGCGAAAGTCTTTCGGCCTTACAGGGCCAGAGCGCCGTCGTGAGCAAAATCGCCTGGCGCAGCGCAGGTTTCGCGGTTAGTAAGACCAGTGCTAAAAGAGGCCTGGGCCAGGTGAAGCACCACTAACTATGGGCGCCTAGAGAGACACAATCACCAGCGAAGTCCGTCACGGCAAGGTCACCAAATGTCAATTTCCAGCCCCGGTTCGATTTCTCATCCAGAAACGAGCCCCAATGATGCCATGCTGCCAGAACCCACGACAGCAATCCTTAGGGATAACAGCACCGGGTCCTCCAGCGATGCTTCTTACTGGGAGCTTTCTTGTCTCAACGGAAATGAGGTTGCGGATGGCATCAATTTCGGGAACGGCTTGGACAGAGCAGGACTAGAGCTACGACAGGCCGCAAACAGTTGGGTATCGCATCCCGAGGCAGCCTTGTCGCAACCCGTTGACCCAATTCTCAAGTCTCTGTTATACCGCGAATCTCATACCTTTTCTGGGGCCATCGGCGGCGATGCCTCTGCGATTAGCGATCCCGTAAGCTCCGGAGTCAGTCTGCTTCACATCGCTGCGAAGAGGGGGCATGTCAAAATCGTGCGCCTTTTGCTTGACCATGATGCATACTGCAATGTACAAGATGATGATGGTGTGACGCCGTTAATACACGCTACAATCGGAGGTTATGAGGAAGTGGCAGGCTTGCTGTTGTCACACGGTGCCAGCATTCGGTTTGCAGACCGTCACAATCGATCGGCTCTCCATTGGGCCGTGATAAGTCGTCGTGAGCGCCTGTTAAAGATGCTGCTTAAACATTGTGTAGAGGATAAGTCCGTGATTGACGGTCTAACCAGGGAGGGTAGGACGCCTCTGCATATCGCCGTGGAAACAAATTTTGAAGCCGCCGTGGAAATATTGCTCAATTCCGGGGCAGATGCGCGACACAAGGCTTTAAGTAAGAGCGAAATTATTGACATATATTCGTAAGTGATAGATTTTACAAAGAGACATCATATACAGCCAAACGTAGACTACATGTTTCTATATAAGTCTAGTAGGTCTATATCTACAAACAAATTCATTTATATACTGCAGTAAAATCGTTCTTCTGCCTAGAGTGTATTCAAATGATCATGGTTTTGATGACCTTAAACAGTTCGAAAGATATGTGGTCCATTATGTAGTCCCCTGGTAGTAACGTAATGCCAAATTGATAATGCCTGATGTATCTCAAGTATTACACCAGGATCCCGGTCACGGTAGTATTATGAAAAAACAGACCTGATACCAGTGTTAAAGAGGTCTATATGGCCATAAACGAAGGGGGTAGAGTACCTACCCAGGGTCGGAAGCCATGGCGAAGATAAGCTTCTGCAACTTTGCTTCAGGGCGACGCCCATCAGTCCAATCTACGTAACCGTAACCAGAAGACTTAATTGCTGTTGCCCAAGATTTTGCACTCTGCAGAGCATGTTGTCGTCCGTCTTCAAAACGCCACCAGCCTTCTATCAGTCCAAATATCACATCAGCCCAAAGCATTTGCGCTGTTAGTTCATGGAATATCAGAAATCCGTCTGGCCTCAGAATTTTATGAATCATCGCTAGTGACACGGATATGTCGCGCGTTGCATGGACAACATTTGATCCGAGTACGACATGTTGAGTATTTAGCAGTGATGGATCTGGTTCTTGTTCAATATCGACGATTTCAAACTTCACAAATGGGTAGTGCTTAAAGTTTGAGGCCGCTTCTGTAACTAAAAGTGAGCTGAGATCGGTCATGGTATAAACAATCGGTATATCCAGGCGAGCCAACGCGGGCAGCAGTCTGGACGTAGTCCCTCCAGTTCCCGCCCCAATCTCTAGAATTCGGAGAGGGCCGGAATCAGCCGGCCAGGTGATGGCAATCTCCTCGATGAAGTGCTCTAGCTGCTGGAGGATGGTGTTGCTCGCGTTGGACGTGGCGTACAGCTTTCCCAGGAGGGTGCGACCTTCAGGGGCGCCAAATAGCAATTGGACTGCATCCGTTTCACCAGAGAGGCAATTTGCAAAACTTTTCCCGGTTATTCCCATCAGCTTAACTTCCGCCTCCTGTGCGGGCCTGTCGTTGAGAAGGTCTTGTATTGTCTTTTCGATCTCTTTACTAGGACACGGAACGGCTGTACGGATGATTTCCATTCCGCTGATCTCGATCAAGCCAGCGTTTTTCTCCAGTACGTTGAATATGTAGTCCACAAGCTTCTTGTGTTGTGGAGCATGTTTGATTCGCTCAAGCTTCGTACCAGGAGCCGCAGATCTAATGAGACACCCAAGTTCTTCACACGCGTTGCAGAAAATCGCAATTGCAAGCTCATTAGACCTCGGCAAAAACTCGGTACAGTACGTTTGAAACTTATTTTTGACAATAAAAGCATCAGTACGGTCCTTTACTGTGTTAAACGCTTCCAAGACAGTGTCCGAGTCTAGTGAGTTGCCCATTTTTGCATGCATGATGAGTTTCTAGTACTCTGCAATAAGCCCATGTCTTGAGATTCATATCCTAATAAATTCAAGCGAGATTATTTATGATGGTTATGTGTTTGAGTGGTGTTCACCCAATCATATTCGCTCGGAAGATATACTCTGCATATAAACACCGTGACTGCGTTGCTCATTCTTACGGTACATGTAATCACATCACCACACTCTCGAGTGACGTAGCCAAGCCACAAAGCAGGGGTATTTGCAGCGTATGCACTGTCATCACGTACCAATATCTAGACATAGAACTGCAGTAATAGGCGGGCGGGGTAGGGCTTATAATTATTAATCAAACAACTACGTCCCTAGCAACACTTTCAGGACAGTTATATCTACATGGACACCCAGCAGTGGGAGGCCCAATCCAAAACT
Organism: Talaromyces islandicus; assembly: GCA_000985935.1. Taxonomy (NCBI): domain Eukaryota; kingdom Fungi; phylum Ascomycota; class Eurotiomycetes; order Eurotiales; family Trichocomaceae; genus Talaromyces; species Talaromyces islandicus. Next base: position 1,142,154 of record CVMT01000002.1, on the reverse strand, counting down.
AAAATCGAATGCCGCTCAGAGCAAAAATCATCATCATGACAACTGCGCTGACTACTGTTTTCATTACCGGTGCCAACCGGGGCATCGGAAGGGGCCTTGTCGAGTCTTATCTCGCGAAGCCAGATCATACTGTCATTGCCGCGGTACGCGATCTAAATACCTCAGGACCGCTCAGCCAGATCCCTGTGGCCCAAGGAAGTCGACTCGTTGTAGTGAAACTCGACGCGACAATCGAATCCGACGCTGCAGACGCGGTGAAGGAACTATCCACCAAACACGCAATCGACCATCTTGACATCATTCTCGCGAATGCTGGCGTCTGCTATATTTGGCCCACCGTCGCTAATGTTAAGATTGATGATATGCTTGCAAGTCTAAGACCGAATGTATTTGGAATTATATGGCTATATCAGGCCACACGCCACTTGCTGAACAACGCTGCCAACCCGAAATGGGTCACGATTGGTTCAACTGCGGGAAGCATTGGGGTAAGTAGTCTTTTCCCTCTTAGTTATCCGAAATCAAAAGCTAATGACTTGTGTATATTGTAGTAAATGACCTTTTCCTTCACGGGGCCTTCTCCTTCTTGCCTTGGTCGTACGAAAGCGTCTAATCAATCTTTTTTATAGGGGTCAATTACCAAATCCAAATGCCGCATACGGACCGACAAAAGCCGCCGCTCACTGGATTACCAAGAGAATCAACACTGAGGAGAAGAAAATCACCTCATTCGTCATTCATCCTGGTTGGGTAGCTACTGATATGGGAAATTTGGGCGCTTCTAATGTCGGTCTTAAGCAAGCGCCTGTGTCAGTTCAGCAGTCCGCAGATGGAATAGTCCAGGTAGTAGACAAGGCCAGCAAGGATACACACGGAGGGACCTTCTGGGAGTATAATGGACAACCGTACCCCTGGTAAATAGAGTTCTCTCCATTTGGAAAAGACTTTTTCCCATCAAATATTCCTAGAGACAATTGATCAAGGGTACATTCATGTAAAGTATGAACTTGAAGCTTCACCGTACCAATAGACCTTTATCCCCAATTCGACAACCTGAAAACCAAGATCTAGCATACTAAGTAAAATATATGTAAGCACCTTATAGACTTTATTAGGTAGGATAGATAACTTTCCCTTACAAAAACTGCTATGCGATGAATTAGTGACCTTATCAGCTAACACCTTCTCCTTCGTGTCGACCTGCCCAAGGCCTCTCCTACCCTCTCTTCCCATCTTGAAAAACATAAACCCTAGCAGAGCACTCCAAGGAACAACAATACCCATGTTTTGGGGAAAACCGCCCCAACACCACCAACAAACGCCACGCAAGGAAGCAACAGCAACTACAGTGTCTAATACGAGAATCACGTTTCGCAATTCTTTCTCTAAACATTAATTCGGCCGGATTATGTTACAGGCTTTAGTGGCCAACATATGTAGTGTAAGCATCCGGATATGCCGGCTAAGCATGCACAATACGCAGGCTTATATTCCCGGACCATGCAAGGTAAGCAGCTCACATACTCATATGCGAAGTAAGCTTAACTATACGTACCAGGTAACGAGACCACATCCAATGATGGATCCCGTATGTAGTAAGTTAATCATGCCGACCGAACCCATGTCAGATTTCACCTCGAAGAGTGCTCTTGTTTTGATCAGGGCGTGCAAGCATTATTTCATGCCTTGAACATTCGACTTCACTTCTCCCGCAAGACCAGGTCTACAATCCAAGCATGGATCTTATGAACCGTCTCCCAGAAACGTCTTCCACGGGACTTTTATGTCTTGCTGGGATCGTTACGGTACTATATATCTTCCTCGCGGCGAGTTACCGCCTATTCTTCCACCCACTTGCTAAACATCCGGGTCCATTTTGGGCTCGTCTCACCGGGATACCTTCGTTCTGGCATACTCTCCGACAAGATAGACATGTTTGGCTATGGCGCTTGCAGGAAAAATTTGGTAACTACCATACATCTTCTGCTATAACCCCTGCAAGTGACTAAAAAAAATATCCAAGGTCCTACGATTCGATATGCCCCCAATGGCGTAGTCATCAACACGCCCACGGCTTTCCGGACAATATCAGGCCCTAAAGGAAATGTGAGAAAAAAAGATACCTATACACTATTCCAACCATGGAGTCATACATCCAGCACGCTCCAGGCAATTGACATCAGAGACCACGGCCGAAAGCGGAAAGTGTTAAATCATGTCTTTTCTGACAAGTCCCTTCGCTCATTTGAGCCATTTGTGCTGACCAATGTCGAACGATGGTGTGACTTGATTTCAAAAAAAATCCCAAATGACGGAGAGTGGTCTACGTCTCTCAATATGGCAAAATGGGTTACCTACCTCACATTTGATATTATGGGTGATCTCTGCATGGGAAAGTCTTTTGGGCTGAAGGAGGCTGAGAATACTAAGATGAGGCATGTGCTTGCCCTACTCGAGGGCATTATGGTATTATTTCAGCCTGTGAGTCAACACTTTTTTTTTCCCTTCCAATATTGCCATGTACGAGGCAAAGAATTGCACCAAAGCAACAAAACTATTAGTCATGGACAGTTGGCAATCTTCGCAAGACTGACAACGCGCAGATTGCAAACTCACCGTTTGTTCCGCTCTGGCTGTGGCTTAAACCCCGAGGCCTTGACTGGGTATTTGACAAATATGGACCGCCTGCTGCGAGAGCATGGAGAGGCTTCGTGGGACAGTGCCTGCAGGAGCGCACCAAGGTCGAGGAAGGAATTGCAGAAAAGGCCCCGGAGCCTCAAGATGTTCGCAAAGACTTTTTCCACTACCTCTTTAAATACAAAGATCCAGACACGGGCAAACTCGTTCTGTCCCGGAATGAGCTGTGGATGGAGTGTGAACTGCTCATTGTGGCCGGCGCTGACACGACTGCAACCGTACTCGCTGCTTTGTTTTTCTACCTTGTACACAACCAAGATGTACAGGACAGACTGGCGAGTGAGATTCAATCAGAGTTCTCCCATATCAATGAGATCGTGGCTGGACCTAAGTTGCACGCGTGCAAGTTCCTCCGTGCTGTGATCTCGGAGGGCTTACGTCTTGCACCCCCTGTAGCCGCCGAGCTACCGCGCACTGTTCTTCCTGGAGGAACCTACGCTGAGGGACATTTCTTCCCGGCTGGGGTCGACCTAAGTATATGCACCTACTGCCTCGGCCTCAATAAGGACGTGTTTCCGGAACCATTTCAGTTTCGTCCCGAGCGATGGATGAAGGATATGGAAGGCAGCTCGGAGGAGTCTGTCAAGCTCGCCGAGAGCGGCCTTTCCGCCTTCTGGGCTGGGTCGCGCGGGTGCGCGGGAAAAAATCTCGCCTGGATGGAGATGTCCATCGTGATAGCAAGGGCGGTTTTCAGTTTCCAGATGCGCCGCGACCCTAGTAATAATCTTGGGGGCGGCGATCCCAGCGGCAGGATTGGTCGTCGGAATCCGGAGCATTACGAGACTTACGATGCTTTCGTCGCTACCAGGGATGGTCCATTGGTTCAGTTCAAAGAAAGGGTACGTTCTGTATCGTGAAACGCCTCATAATTTAATCCACGGCGTCAAGTTTCTGGTGAGGTACAACATTCAAAGCTTGGGGGTTAAGTACATGTACGTTTTCAACATTGGATGTTATGTCTACCTATAGTACAAAGACCTAGATATCCTGATGTCGATGTTGGTGTTGTGATGCACCAGTTGCCCGCGAAGTTGTACAAATATCAAATTGACTGGCCACCTTGACGGTACCCATATTAATCGATTCTCGTACGTCAATATCGTGTTATTTTGGCTTTAAACATGTGACCAACCAGATTTTACATGTCCAGTTTCATTGAAATGGCATAGAGAAGTATGGAATAAATATACAACTCTGAGCGGGTACTGCAACAATTGAAAATGTTCAAATGCTTGAGCACGGTAACTCACAGGCGACAGTTCAGGCTCCTCTTTAGTACCTCATTCTATCAATGGTTATCTTCATAACCAATTACTGAGCTATCCCAGCCTTATATTCTTGGGAAACCTAACAAAAAAATGGTGCAGGTTTGATTTTCATCGATTCCAATGACAACATTTAAAGGTGACGAGGCTATTTTCATTATATTTAGGACATTTATTCTAGCAGACCTTCCAGTGCCGAGCCAAAGAATTGTAACATAGCTTCCAGGACATCTTTAAATCCAGTGCCAGAAAGAATATCCATATGGCCGGCCCCCTCTGCTAAATACAGTCGCTTTGGAGTTTTGAGTTTTTCAAACGCTGCCATTTGATCTGCTGGAAGGGATACAGTATCTAATTCCGGCACTATCATCATGGCCGGCATGTCCTCCAGCATTTCTTCGAGTAGATCTTGGGGACGAAACAATGCGAGTTTATGAAATGATTGTAGTGTTATGCGATCCCGGAAATTGTGGTGGCCACGTTCAGCAGCAAGCTTCATCAGCATATGCGACTCCTTACCACCAGGCCCCCCAGAGCCGGCGTAGCCCGCTGGGTTCTCTCCCTTGCTGTTGAAAGGGGGCAGTGTAAACGGTTCGTTGCCTCTCAACTGCGATTGGCGATCCTTCATAAGCTGGGCAAAAGCCGTTTTCCTCTTGTCGGGCCGGATGAATGTGAAGATGGGGCAAACCATCAGGACAGCGACGACTCGTCTGTCGATTGCGGCAGCGCACCCACTTATACTTGCGCCGAGCGATACTCCCCAAAGCACGATACGCTTCGAATCCACGCTCGGAAGTGTTGATACGAAGCTTACCACGTCTGAAGATTTCGTTGTGAGCTGGATCTCTAGGTCAAGAAAGTCCGATCGTGACATACCTGATACATCCTGAGCATTTTGCCACGGATCGATTTGGTTCCTCGGAGAACCACCGCTTCCTCCGATGCTTCTCGAGTCGTAAAGAAGCACATTATAGCCCGCTGCTTGGAATCCTTCGGCAGTCTCTGTAAGGCTCATTTCTTTAACGCAGTTTAACTAGAAGTTACTGAGCATTAAAGTCTCGCGATAGGGTACTTTTTACTTACACCGTGCGTCATGACGATAGCAGGCGCTGGCCCGTCAACTTCCCATAGCCACGCCTCAAGGGTCACCCCATCAAGGGTTTTGAAGTTGACGGTTGCATGCGGCTTACGGAGAACCATGATGATATTGGTAAAGTCAAGTCAAAAGATCGGGGAATAGTAAACCCTTATGAAGACTAAGAGCACATCCGCCGCTGTCTCGAGGTTTACCAACAGCACAATTAATATGATGGAAAATGAACTGCGTTCTTACCATGTCTACAGAGGAAATTTACCATATCCTGACAGTCCCATGATCAGGAGTGAAGTAGTAGCAAATCTACCAAACTGTTGATTCACACAGCAGGGGTTTTCCGCACGTGCGTAATCAAGTAAGCAGGCTGCAGCACAATAATGACGGAAAATAATCAATGACAGTACATAATGCAAGATAAGACAACGTGATAATAAACTGAAATAACCTATCACAATGCAGGCTGTAGTGAAAACGAAGAAGAAGAATAATAATAATCTGAGAATAATCAATGACAACGCAGAATGTAGTATGATACGGGCAGTGCTATAATGACCTTGAACTAATCAATGGTCTAAAGACTCGCATTATATATTACCATTAAGGGAAATGTTGGTAATATAGGCACAAAGCCATAGTGTAGGCCTATATGTTCATGATCAGGCCTAATTAACGGCCTACCGTCTACGAATTTTCTGGCGATACAAGTTTTGCCACATTTACTTTCAGTCAGGAGCGAGAAATTTCTCTTCCACAACAATGGCCAAGTCAGATAATTACCAGCCAGATCCAATTGCCATTATCGGCTTTGCTTGTCGGCTTCCTGGAGGCAATTACAGTCCACAAAGGCTCTGGGACTTTTTGGAACGGGGAGAAATAGCATGGAATGGCGTGCCACCAAATAGATTCAACCTTGAAGGCCATTATGATGGATCTCTCAAGCCAAAGACCATGCGCCAGCCGGGCGGCATGTTTCTTAAAGATATTGACCTGGCTGACTTTGATGCCGGGTTCTTTGAGGTCGGAAGTGCCGAGGCGACTTCCATGGACCCAAATCAACGTCAGATGCTTGAGGTGGTATTCGAAGGACTGGAGAATTCTGGTATTCCAATGGAGAAGATCAATAACTGCCCAGTAGGATGTTACGTTGGATCCTACGCTGCAGATTATGCCGACATGGCCAACAGGGACCCAGAAGATAGACCTCTAGGTAATTCGCTGGGCATTGCGAGAACTATTCTGGCGAACCGACTTAGCCACTTTCTCAACGTCAATGGTCCTAGTATCACAGTTGACACGGCCTGTTCTGGAAGTCTTGTCGGTCTAGATCTGGCATGCCAGTCCCTGCGGTCACGAGCCATCGATATGGGTATCGTGGCGACTTCAAATCTATACATGAGTCCCGAGCACCTCATTGATGCTGGTAGTGTGGGAGGAGCTCACTCTGCTACTGCACTCTGTCACACCTTTGATGCAGCAGCTGATGGCTATGTCAAGGCCGAGGCAGTGAGTGCAGTTATTGTAAAGCGGTTGACAGATGCCATCCGCGACAAAGACCCAATACGGGCTGTTGTCCTTGGAACTGCTTCAAATCATAATGGACGAACAGCTGGTATTGCTAGTCCTAACGCTGAGTCGCAAGCTCTTGCAATCAGAGCAGCCTATGCCAGCGCTGGAATCACGGACTTCAATCAAACTACATTTCTCGAGTGTCACGGTACCGGTACGCAAGCTGGCGACGCCAACGAAGTTCGTGGAGCTGCCGCTGTCTTTTCAGCAACGCGCACGGCCGATAAGCCACTAATCATCGGCTCTATAAAGAGCAACGTAGGACATGCAGAGCCAGCTGCTGGCTTGTCAGGACTGATGAAGGCGGTTATGTCTATCGAGAAGGGGGCCATTCCCGGGAATCCTACTTTCATTACACCTAGTCCCAAAAGTAAGGAATCAAAAACACCACATGGATTCTCATTTTGTACTTACCACTTACATTTAGTTGACTTCGCCGGTAGCAAGGTGAAAGCGTCTCGTACCCTTATTCCATGGCCCGAGGATGCTCCCCGAAGAGCAAGCATCAACTCCTTTGGCATCGGGGGATCCAACGCGCATGCTATCATTGAGCAGGCCAACCCCAAAGATCGAGCTAATCACGTATCCTCATACATCAACGTCCAGAACGAGCTCGCTTTGGAAGAAGACGAGACTCCAAAACCTTTTACCGTTGTACTGTCTGCAAATGATGCCGTCTCACTTCGCAGCAATATAAAGGCTCTCTGTACCCATCTTATCAATCCACGGGTTAAAGTCAACTTACCTGATCTTGCATACACGCTTTCCGAACGTCGGACACTTCTCTTCCACCGCGCATTCGTCACAACTCGAACCACTGACCTTAACGAGGATGATTTTGTAGTAGCTAAGAAAAATCCGCAGGCGACAAAGATAGGATTTATTTTTACAGGTCAAGGTGCTCAGTGGCCACGGATGGGAAAGGATCTTGTTGAGTTTTTCCCCTGGACTCGCTCGATCCTGGAAGAGCTCGACCAAGTCCTGCAAGCCCAACCGGGTCCGCCAGAATGGTCTCTTGTTACTGAACTGACCGAGCCACGAACTGCAACACATATGCGTCAACCAGAAATGTCACAACCACTTGTCACAGCACTTCAATTATGCATTGTGGAAGTGTTAAAATCATGGAATATTACACCAAGTTGCGTAGTGGGCCACTCATCTGGTGAATGCGTCGCCGCATACGTCGCTGGTTGGGTCGACCGGGCTGGCGCCCTCAAGGCGGCGTTTTACCGCGGTCGCGCTGCGCTGAACTGCAGAAACGAGACCGACGGGGATGTCGGTATGCTTGCAATCGGCTTGGGAGCTGAGGCTGCTCTGCCGTTCCTGAGCAAGTACGACGGAAGCGCGTCTATTGCATGCTTCAACAGCCCCAACAGCCTGACTATATCTGGGAAAAACTCTGCACTTGAAGCATTAGCCGACGAGATCAAGGCTGCTGGTCATTTTGCCAGGCCCTTGCAGGTAGACATGGCTTACCATAGCAAGTTTATGGACGTGCCTGGCGAGGAATATCACAAACTGCTCGAGAGCGATGACAAGTTTGTTCCCTTGGGTGGCCCACCTTCTGGTGTCAACATGTTTTCGTCCGTGACAGGCCTGAAGAAAGAGACACCAACCGATTCGTTATATTGGAAAACCAACATGGTGTCCCCAGTACGTTTCGATGATGCCCTTAAAGAGATGATCACGAAAGACATGCCAAGTCTCCTCATAGAGATTGGACCATCAGGTGCTCTTGGAGGCCCAGTCTCGCAGGTGCTCAAGTCTTTGCCAAATGGTGGCGATATTTCGTACTGCGCTTCGTGGGCACGCGGTGCCAACGCAGGCAAAGCTCTCTTTGATGTAGCGGGTCGTCTTTTTGTCACTGGTGCTCCTATAGACATCTCTGTTGTCAACAAGTATGATGACAAGGTGCTCACTATTATCGATCTGCCTAACTATTCTTGGAATCATACAATCAAGTACTGGCACGAAAGTACTGCGAGCAAGGACTGGCGATTCAGGAAATATGTCGCCCACGACCTACTAGGAAGCAAGATTCTGGGAACCCCATGGCATTCCCCTATATGGCGTAATCGGCTTAATATCGCTAATGTGCCTTGGATTTTGGATCACAAAATGGGTGGTGATGCGATCATGCCCGCGGCTGGATTCCTCACCCTCGCCTTGGAAGCGCTGTATCAAAAACACTGTGCTCTCAATCCCAACAATGCTCCTGCTTCTCCGAACGAGCTATGCTACCGTTTCAGGAACGTGCGCTTTAGCAGAGCTTTAGTGCTTGAAAAAGATAAAGACACCTTGCTTGTGCTGACGTTAGTGAAGGTGCCTGGCAACAAGGATTGGCATGAATTCCGCATCTCAACATCCGAGGCAGACGTTGTTGCGGAACACTGCTTTGGGCTGATCCGAATCCAGGACCCTGTCGACGAAGTTCTTCAAGATATAGCGCCCTTGAAATCACCCCAGGGGGCTGGACTATGGTATAAGGTAGAGCGTGACATCGGAATGGAATTCGGACCTGCGTTCCAGAAGCTCATAAGCATTGAGGCGACCAGCGGTGTGCGTGCGTGCCGCACTCTGGTATCGCTTTCGCCCCCTGATTCACCATTCTCACCTCAGTCATACTACCCGATTCATCCTGCAGCGCTCGACGGTTGCTTTCAGACACCGATTCCTGCCAACATGGCCGGCGAACGTGTTAATGTAAGGGATGCTATGATTCCTGCTATTGTTGATGATGTCATCATAAACAAGGTCCCTGTTGGTCTGAAGGAAGGGTTGTCCTACGCGACGTCAGTATATTCTGGGCGCGGCCGGCCAGACCAAGACAAAAGCTGGGTTGCAAATACTTCTGTATATGACCATGAAACAGGAGCCTTAGCAATGCGTATAACTGGACTTAATTATGTCAAACTTGATGTACCTCCACGGCCAGACCCACACACGTTCGACCTTTTGTCATGGCAGCCGGATGTTACGTTACTTACTCAGGATCAAATGATGTACCTGCCACTTGAAAAGTCATCACGAAGGCTTGACAGAGTCATCGATCTAATTGCGTTCAAGAATCCCGCACTGAATGTGTTAGAAATCAGTCTTGAGAAATCAGACACTTCATGTCTATGGTTTGGTGATGGCAATTTGTCAGCCAGAGGTAGATACCATAAGTACGATTTCGCCTCCACGGATGGAAAAGCCTTGGTCGATGTGCAGACAAAATACGAGACGAAGGATAACACTTCCTTTGTCTTCATTAGCACTGAAAAGGAAGGCCTTGGCCTTAGTACCAACGTACGTTATGATCTGGTCATCATCAAGACGTCAAAAAAGACCCAGAGTGAATGGGCAGACTTGATCCAGTCCCTAAAGCCATTTTTTTCTGAATATACTTCAACGCTTCTAGTTCAACTAGAAGATGAAGGGTTGACAGCAGCCGGACAGAATCCTGCAAAGTATGTCGAAACCACCGGTGATATTGATCAGACTTCGCCATCCGAATCCACTGGAAGAAGCTCGCCAATATCTCGAGGCTCTGTACAAGATGGATCGTCTAGTTCGATCGACTCACTCACACGGGACAATGAAGAAGCCGAAAACTTCTTCAAACGGGGTGGACTTGGCCCCGTTGGGCAACGGCTTGCAAAGGCCGTGGATTCCAGTTCTGTCATCGAGATTCCAGCGAGTGATAGTGACAGTCCAATAGCCTATTTGTTTACCAACATAAACGCTGGAGGAACAAGCAAACATCCTCAACGAAATCTCACTATCGCCCACCTTAGTGAAAATGCCAGGGTGGCTCTTGGTCCCTCCCTTCAAGCCACGTTAGAAGCGTCGGGTTGGGACATTACACAACAAACATATCCATTTTCTAAACCACAAGATAAAAGCGTTGTGTTAATTCTTGATGAATTATCAGCTCCATTGCTCAGATGGTCCAGCGGGAATCAGTGGGACGCCGTGAAGACGCTAATTACTTCCGGCTCTCCTGTCCTCTGGATAACCAAGGGTGCACAGGGAGTTGCCACGAATCCAGACAATGCATTGGTGCATGGCCTATTTAGAGTGGCGCGCCACGAAGACAACAGTCTCAATATAACCACCCTTGATGTTCAGTCTAGCACAAGCCGTGCTACAGAATGGGCTATTGATCAAGTACTTCGGTTGATAGGACAAGACAAGCCTGCCGAGTCCCAGTACATGGAGCGTGATGGAATATTACACATCCAGCGGCTCATACCAGATGCTGATGTGAATGACTTTAAACGTGCTGAGGTCGAGGGTTATGAGCCTGTTGTCAAATCATTCCACAGCAACGAAGCGCAGGTACAGCTGAGAGCTGAGCGTCTAGGCACCCTGCAGAGCTTGACATGGTGCGAGACAAACGTCGAAGAAATTTCCGAACTGGAACAAAATAATATAGAGGTTGAAGTGATGGCTGTAGGTGTCAACTTCAAGGATGTCGCAATAACGATGGGGATCGTGCCAGACAACGAGTACAACATCGGATTCGAATGTTCTGGTGTTGTTACACGACTGGGAGTCGGTGTGACTAAGTTCAAGATCGGCGACCGTGTCTGTATGTTAAAACAAGGCACTTACGCAAACCGTGTCCGTGTGCATGTCGACCGCTGCCATGCAATTCCGGCATCAATGAGCTACGAGGAGGCTGCAACTATTCCCTCGGTATACCTATGCTCCCTGTACGCCTTGTACCACTTGGCAAACCTCCAAGAAGGCCAGGTAAGAACAGTCGCGTTATATATTTCCCGCATAAACCCAATGCTAACATCATAGCAGTCTGTCTTGATCCATTCCGCAACAGGTGGCGTTGGAATCGCCTGCATAGAGTTAGCACAGCACAAGAAAGCAGACGTAAGTAAATTTTTCTTTCATTGGGCTTCAATAATAGCCATTCAAAGACCACATGTACTCAATGTAAGCCTTACGCAGATCTATGTCACTGTCGGGACCGAGGAAAAGCGCCAGTTTCTTGAGAGAAACTACGGTATACAGAGGTCCCACATGTTTTCTTCGCGCAATACCAATTTTGCAGCAGAGATATTGCGAGAAACTGGTGGCCGGGGTGTGGATGCTATCGTAAACTCATTAGTAGGGGAGTTACTCGATGCGTCATGGAGGATTATTGCAGACGGTGGAACCATGGTCGAAATTGGTAAGAGAGACATTGTGGACCGTAACAGCCTAGCCATGGAACCATTTGATAGAAATTGTTCATTCCGGGCGGTGGACTTTTCTTACACCAAGAACATCAACGAGCCGCTAGTAGCGAGGTTTGTAACTTTGGTCCACTGTCTTCTGGCTGATTTAGCTAACAGATACGTAGGCTTTTTGATGAACTTTTCCTACTGATTGATAGCGGTTTTATTAAACCCATTCGTCCTATTACCACCTTTGGATTTGATGCGGTTCAAGCTGCTCTTGCCCATATCCGGGCTGGACGACATATGGGTAAGATCGTCATCTGCAATAAGGATTATGAAGATATAAAGATCGCTATTCGGCCAGCTGTTCCAAAGTTACAACTATTGTCTGATGTCTCCTATCTCGTTGTCGGCGGCCTAAAAGGTGCATGCGGAACCCTAGTAATTCACATGGCGCAACATGGGGCTCGACACATCGTCGTTAGTAACCGTAGTGGCATTAGCGACGATGTATCTTCCAAGGTTGTACGCGACTGTCTTACCTACGGATGCAAGATAACCGAGGCCAAGTGCGATGTTGGTGATATCGAGTCAGTGAGACAAATTTTCAGGTCTACAACCCCGAGTATTGCTGGTGTAGTCCAAGGGGCTATGGTGCTTAAGGTGAGTCCTCTTTGTCTTCCTGACATGTTCTTTGCTCATGTATTGCTAATACTGAATGCAGGACAAACCTTATGAGACGATGACGGTGGATGACTTTCATACATCTATCCACGCTAAAGTTCAGGGATCCTGGAATCTTCACCACGCATCGTTGGAGCTGCTAAAACGACCACTCAAATTTTTCACGATGCTCTCCAGCATTTCAGGTGTCGTAGGCAGAAAGGGCCAGGCTAATTACGCAGCGGCCAACACATTTCTTGATGCCTTCGCGAGCTATCGGCAGTCTCAAGGCCTGTGCGCCAACGCGGTTGACCTGGGGATGATTGTGGATGTTGGGTACATTGCCGAGGATGAGAACGGTCTTGAGGATCGATTCGACAAATCTCAATGGATTCCTGTAAATGAGAGTATGCTGCGGAGGATCCTGACATACTCTATTATGCAGCAAGATGCTACCACGCCGCTCAACCGTGATAGCAGCACCCAATTGATCACCGGCATTGCGTACCCACTCCCACAAGATAGCTCAGACATAGTTCAAGACTCTCGCTTCAGCTATCTCTATGCCGGTCCTGGTGATAGTAAACAAAGTGGGTTGGATAGTATTGATAGTAGCGACAAGGGTGACCAAGCGCTCCGTGCCTTGCAAGTGATGATCAGGTCAGGAGCTGACTCTGCGGCATTGGTCAAAGCATGTGTGGAAGTACTATCGGCTCAGTTTTCTAAGATATTGCGACTTGGGGATGGGGTGGAACCTGGTAAGCCGCTGATGGCATATGGAATTGACTCGCTCGGAGGCGTGGAGCTCAGAAACTGGATACGCCAGAAGATCGGGGTAGAGCTATCTACTCTCGACATTGTCAATGGGGGCTCTCTTATTGCGTTGTCTGAAAAGGTGTTATCGAAACTTCCAAATTCGGGAAATGCTGGAAACTAAGGATACAGAACTGCGGCTTTTGCTTGGGGGATTACACCAAGCTCACGCGTAGAACCATTCTGTAGTCAATTTATAAAAACAGTTTGAGAATTCCTCAACCTTTTTTTTGAAATTAGTATCAAACTTCGGAAAACTAGATTGCAATTTGAACGGACAATACACGATTCTCTTGTTTATCTGAGAAGCGCGGCGGGGCAACTTCCATGTTGCTTACCTGGATATGCCTTGTCTACCAAGAAATACACCATTCAATGTATGCCCTGAAAAGAAGCTCTCTGTCTATTTAGTTACTAAATACAAATCTCGACAAGGTTGGCTTACATTATCCTGTGCCTTGACTAGCCTCACGATCAGCCTAGGTAGCAACCACGCGATAGTCAATGAGGCTTCCATGTAGCACATTAAACTGGAAGTGCTTGTTCAATACTGCGAATCAACAGTGACCTTTCGGCCTCCAACGACATAGGCAGTAATCGGCTTAGGCATTCTTATCCACCAAAGAATGTAAATCTGTATTCTTAATAGTACGTTGTTTAACAGAGCATATTAAAAGAAGCTAAATTTAATATTCTATTGATTTTAGATTATTGCTACACTACTGATACTATCACAAAAGATTTAATCAATACAATAGAAGTCCTTGCAAAATATAGGAAGGTATAGCCGCCACACCAGAAATAGATTTTGCCATCAACTCCTCTTTTATACATACATTAATCAAACATCTTTAAGACTAAGTCTTATAATAACCACACGGGTTTTTCATTAAACAAAAATCCAAAGTCTATTACAATGTTAATAGATTTTTTAAAAAAATAGTCCCCAATTCATATTGTACTCACCAGCCACTATTAGGAGCTTTTGCCGAAATAACCAACACGGAGTGCAGTTATACAGGGATGACACTGAGGATTTAGCGGTGCCGAACCAACGAAAATAATGGGCCTCGGAGATCGGCCGACCGCCTTGCGCCGGGAGGGCAGGAGCCAGGAGCCCCGCCTGGATCTGGGTCGCGCCTGCCGCAAAGGCTCGCCGCTCAAGAGGCCTTAGCGCGTGATCGCCCCAGCTCTTGCTGGTCTTCATTTTTGGTTTTCGGTTACTTCGGTCACCAGACGTATCCTCCAGACTGTTTCTGCTGCATGGTCCTGTCAATCGCTGTTCTGCACGTTTTGGTGTTTGTCTTCTTCCCATCTTCTCCGCTGCCTGCTTGCTTGTCCATCCCGAGTTTCGCAGTTTGAGAAAAGATGCGGTCCTTATGGATCGCTCCAGCTCTGCTGGCTGTCGTCTCTGCTGCTACCGACGCTGCTACTGATGCTGCTACCGACTCAGCCACCACAGCTGCTGGTGGGACAGCCCTCACCATCTCAGGCACCAGAGATCCCTTGAGCATCGATGTCGCGACCGGATCAGTCACCTATGTATCAGTCACAGCTACGTCCACCTTGCCCACCACCGGGTCCATAACCGCAATTTCCACCGCATCCAAGGGCAACCACTCCGAAAGCACTACCTCTTCGGATACAATGACCGTGCTTGTCGGCAGCCAGGGCCCATCCAATGCAACAGGATCCGGTACGGCCACTTCGGCGACTCCAGAGCCCACAAACACCCAGCCTTGCAACGGCTATGTCGAATTTTGCGCTCGCAACTACTCCAACATCACCTATGTGGCTGCTCATAACAGTCCCTTTGACCGAAAGGGCAACCTCGCTTCCAACCAGCAATTCCCAGTAACAACCCAGCTGAACGATGGCATTCGCATGCGTACGTTTTACTCTACTCTCATCGCAATTGTAACTCGTCTAACAATGTCCTAGTTCAATTCCAAGCTCACTACCAGAATAACACCATGTATCTCTGCCATACTTCCTGCTCCTTGCTGAATGTCGGAACCCTGGAAGCCTACTTTACCACCGTTGTCCAATGGCTGCAGCAAAACCCGTACGAGGTGATTACGATCTTGATGGGCAATTATGACCTGGTTCCAGTGGGCAATTTCACCGACCCCATTATCAACTCTGGCTTGTCCAAATACGTATACCAGCCGCCTAAAGTCCCGATGGGCATGGATGATTGGCCACCACTGTCCAATCTGATCCTGACAGGCAAACGAGCTGTCGTCTTCATGGACTACCAGGCCAACCAGACTGCGGTCCCTTATATTCTAGACGAGTTCAGCCAACTGTGGGAGACGCCGTTTTCGCCAACGAACCGATCATTTCCCTGCACTGTCCAGCGACCGCCAAACCTGGATTCGGCTGATGCCAAAAACCGTTTATACATGGCCAATCACAACCTCAACCTGGAAGTTTCTTTTGCCGGTATAGATTTGCTCGTGCCCAATACAGCCCTCTTGAACGAGACCAACGCTGTCTCGGGTTTTGGTAGTATTGGCGACATGGCAAGAAATTGCACAGGTACGTTTCATGTGTTTTGTTTTATAACATTGACAATGTGCTTACATTTTTTCCCTTTTTTGTTGCAGTTGACTGGGGCCGACCTCCAAACTTCCTTCTAGTTGACTATTATAATGCCGGCAGCACCAATGGTTCCGTTTTCGAGGTCGCTGCGCAGATGAACAACGTCACCTATAACGGCCATTGCTGTGGAACCACAACTTCGGCGGCGTCCATGTCAAGCCCTCTTGACAAGATTTCCGGTGTATTGATGGCGATTGCAGTCAGCGTTATTCTGACTTGGATGTAATTTTGCATATAATTTCGGCTTTATGATACCTCACGTTGCGAGCGATTTCATTATTCGGGTTTTGATGGAGTTGGTGGTCATTTAATTAGCAGCTATCACAGCAATTGAATAATTGCATTAATTTGCATTAACATGTTGAGTATTAATCAGTATTTGGTATTTGCATCACTGCACCCTAAACCCTAAGCGCCGGTCCCGTTTCCAGTCAGGTGCTCAAGCAGCTCCGCTCGGAGGAGCCGTCCCGCATCGGCGAGACAATTGACCTGGCAACACCTGCGTCTGATACCCAGCGACTCCCTCTCTCGAGTGTCTACCACGTTCATTCTCATATAGGCGGTGACACAAAACATATCAATTTGTCTACGGTACTACCAACCGAACAACACCCCTATCCGAGGCCAATTGCGAGAGCCAACGAACCCCGCTCCTTCCAATATCGTCGAAAGCCTTTTTATCCCCCGGGGATCTGTCAGTATACGCAGTCAGAACGAAAGAAGAGAGAAAATAAATAGAAGAAGAAGAAGAACAAAAAAAAAGCAAAATGGTCGACATCCTCCCCCTCTCCTCGTTCCCTTCATACATCAACCTGCTCCCCTCGGTGCAAACCTGCAACATCACCAACCTCCCCGAAAACTACTTTCTCAAGTACTACCTCTACCACGCACTCACATGGCCGCAACTCAGCTTCGTCGCGGTCGTGCGACCCAAGGGCGGGTATGGGCGAAATCTTGAAAATAGTTATCCCAAGGTTGTCGGGTATGTGCTGGCCAAGATGGAAGAAGAACCTTCGGATGGGATGGCGCATGGGCATATTACAAGTCTGAGTGTGATGCGCACACATCGTCGGTTGGGTATTGCCGAGAGGTTGATGCGGATGAGCCGTATGTCTTTTTTTCCATCTTTAAAAATAAAAAAAAAAAAAAAAAAGGTTGTTATGCTAATGGATGTCTAGAACGCGCAATGGCCGAGTCCCATCGCGCGAATTATGTCTCTCTTCACGTGCGTGTTTCCAACACTGCTGCCCTGCGCCTTTACCGTGACACATTGGGATTCGAGGTTGAAAAAGTCGAGAGCAAATACTATGCGGATGGCGAGGATGCGTATGCTATGCATCTCAATCTCCAGTCTATGTGGCTGGACTGGACTGAGCAAGACAAGGAGGATGCTGCGGCCGCGGCTGCCGCTGAGAAGAAGAATGCCAATGGGGATGATCATGCCGATGAGGGTGAGCCCGTTGGCGAGCTTGGAAAGAAGGAGGGCGAGGAGAAGGAGAAGATGGTTCGCGTCAAGGTCGGTAGGGGATTGGGTGTGGGTGACCTGGTGGAGAGGAATGAATCCACTCCAAGATAGATAAAGACATTTACACACATACACGCAAGAGAAAGAAAGAGAGAAAGAAAGAAAGGTCAACCAGCATTGTTCTGCCTTGAAAGGTTCAAATGTTTGCGTTATTTGCATGAATGTTCGAGATCCCTAAATACAAAAACAAGCCAAAAGCAACATCCTATGTTATGTTACGCATGAATCGTTCTCTTTTTCCCTTCCCTTTTTATCTTTTTCTCAATATTTGGTTATCCCCCTCCAGTTCAAATGCATGTACTTCGGATACACTTCGCTGTCTTTGCCAACCGGCACTAGAAGGCAAAGACCTCTCAGCATTCGGGTCTGAACGAACAGACGCAGCCGACGTCGACTCAGGCTGTCGAGACGACGAGGAAACGTCAGTGTACCCCGAGTAGCCCGAGAGCCGATGATTTGCCAAGTTGGCCGCCGATAATGACAATGAGGACGCAGACGAGGTCGGGTCCAGCATGACTTGTGACGTCGACGTCGGCAGACTACCGAATTTTCCCTTGTTCTTCTTTGCCAGCTTCCTCTGCTTCTTTTCGTTTTCCTTGTACTGTTTTTGGATTTCTTTGATTTTGTTCTTGTTGGCCTTTTGCAGTTCCTTGGCTTTGGTTCGTTGAGCGTTTGCCCAGGCTATGGCTGCTTCGTGGGGATTCATAGCAGGGGTTGGCGCGGCCGGGGGTTCTCGCTCTGTTGGTTTAGGATGGCTTGCCGGCTGCCGGATCGGAATGTTTTCTTCTTCGGCCGGCATTGACACTTCCTTGTCAGTCCCTAGTTCGAGATTCGACGTTGTCTTGTCGTTGGTGAGAGACGGCACACTGTGCTTGAATTGGTGATTCTGCTGTAGCTTACGGCTGCGTCTGGCTCGCTGTAGTTCTCGAACTTCTTGCTTTGCACGACGGCTCGATTCCCGAAATGCCTGGCGCAGCAGCCTGGTTTCTTCTTTCATCTGCACACGCCTGTTCTCGCGCTGTATTTCGTCGTCGGGCGAATCCCATCGGCCCCAGGAACCCCTCTGGCCCACGCGGGGCAGCAGAAACCGAGAATCGCGCCGTGTCTGTTGCAGAATCCGAATATGGCTGCGCAGGCCAACTGCAGCACTGTGGAGGTCGCGATGGTGGTATTCATCCAGCGAGTTTAGTTGTGCGCGCACCGCAGCCAGGTCGTCCGGTTCCAGCTCGGATGTGGTGGATATAGTGTCAATCGACGAAAGCGAGTCGATCGAACCAATTGAAGATGCATTCGACGCTGTCGATAGCCGTCGCGACACCGGCTGCACGTTGCCCACCGAGCGAGATGTCGGACTGTCGGGTTCCTCATACGCCGACAGGACGTTTGACGATGCACGACGACGCGCGATTCCAGCCATTCCTGCCATTCCAGTTGCCCAGTTGCCTAGGCGGTCACCCGCCTGCTCGATCTTTCGGCCCCTGGCCAATGCAGCCTCTTCGAGTCGTTTCCCATGGGCGATTGCGTTGTCTTCTAGTCTTTTGCTATAGTATTCGACTTGTCTCGAGCGAGCCAGTGCACTCTCTTCAATTGCTCTGCCGTATTCTTGAGCCTGGGCGCTGACTTTCTCAGCGTACTGCTGTGCCCGTAGACTCACTTGACTAGCCCATGCGACGGGGTTTGTTGCCCACGGGTAAGCTGACGTATAAGGGTTCTGATAGGACTTGGTAAGGGGAACTGTAGCATGATGACTGAGTGTTGTAGAACCAGTGGTAGTAGTTCCCGGTAGAGGAGAAAGCGCCACGCTTGAGCGCTGGCTGCCTTGCTCTGGGCCGGGATACGTAGAACGCGGCACCGGTCTTCTTGGTATCTTGTGCACTGGCTGTTCTGTCGAGACAGGAATAGGAGCATTAGTAGATGGCGTACGGGACGGCCTGTTGTGGTTCTGAGAAGCTTCGGTGGCTTGAGGATAGCAATTGGGGCATAAAGGTGACATCGGCCCGGTTTCCAAGTCCGCAATATACACCCAGGTCACGTAGGTCCCACGGGGGTTGAAAAAGTGATCGTTCCATTCCATGATGACTGCATCAAGACGCGCACATCGCTCATCGTCCGTTTCCTGTGGGCGATCCTTTCGATCTCGTTCAATCTCTGCGCGCACTCGTCGATGCAGCCGCGATGATAGGGCTGCCGGCCCCAGGTTGGACGGAAACAAGAAATTCAAGAATGTGTCCCAATCGTGCTGGTTTATCTCCGTCGCTCTGGATCTCCAGCAACGTGGTCTTCGGGGGAAATCTTTTCCCTGGCTGCGAGCATATATCGTCATGTGGTGAACTAGCGTGTCGCGCTTCTCGTTTTCAGATAACGACGGTCGCTCTGCAAAGTAACCTGCGGCTGAAGCGAAATGGGTGGGCTGCCGCGCAGACGAGCTTTCCGCTTGTGGCGTCTCAGTGGCTGTAATAACAGGTACATTCGATGATGAAGGGGTTCTACGACTGTTATTATTAACGTTGTCATGGATATGAATTTCCGAAAAGGATGTCTCTAGAGGTCGCGAATCAGATTGGGAATCACTGCCATGGCCAGGCGGGTTATCGTGGCCGATCTGGCTTTCACTGGCAGCTCTAGATCCTGCATTGTTGGTTTCTTGCAACTGCAAAGGGTCAATTGCAGAGTACGGAGGAGGAGGAGCATCTTCGTCGTGGTCCATTTCGCCAGATTCGCAGACAACAAGTTGAGCAGATGAATCTATTTGTTTGTTTGTTTGTTTTTTTCTGCTTGTTTTTCTTCACACACGTTTGCGTGCGTGCCAATTTGGTACCAGATAGAATTGTGTTTTCTCGATTGAACGTGTTATCGGCGCCGATCGAACTCTTGGAGGAATTGTTGATTCGGGATGTCCGATCGATAAATGGGTTTCATCAGACTGTTAGGTGGACGAATCACTCGCTTTGAATCATCCGTCGTTGTTTTCCATCCAAAGGCTACAGCCAGCTCTTGGCCCTTCGGATCAGTGTCTATGGTGTATGTATCTTGGATCTAACCCACAAGAAATGCGATGGATGGCAGGTGTGTTGTTGACAACATTTAATGTGGGGAGGGAAATAGGCCGACGCTTCGGGTCGGTGAACGCTGGAGCCTTACCGCGTGCTTATTTTAGAAACTGCGGAAATGCTGGTATAAACCATGGGCACAGCCCGACAATAAGTGCGTAAATTCAAGCCAAGCCACTACACTGCATTGTGCTACACTGTGCTGCAGGTATTAAAAGGCTTTAGGCAGCTCTTTTTTCGGACCTGGTAGGCTATTGACATTCCTTGCATGGTTGATTCGTTTCTAAACTGCTTTTAGTGACTGCCGAGTATGTTGTTATTTGGCCCCCATGAAGGAATTCGGTGGATTAGCGAGAATTGTTGTTGTTCTTATTGGTGCGTTAGTGGTATTATTTGACCGCTTCAAAGCCTTGTTGACGTCAAACATATAGGCTTGGATGCTTGACTGCAGAAAATCGGTTGATGTATGCAGCTCGTTCAATATTAATCCGTCCATGACTATCATTATTTAGTATTATCCACAACCTATGACACGCTCCGATTCTAATATATCCCAAGAAAGAAGAGGGGGGAAAGCATCGCAATAATGCAATTAATTGTTATAATAATAACCAACCATTACCCCATCACCAGGCATCGCCCCAGCCATCTTCTTCGCCCTCGGCTTCTTTTGGTCTCGTGTCTATGATCTTGGCCGGTTTCGAGGCCCGCGTTGTGGCCGGCGTTTTTGAAACGCCAATGGACCGTACGGGAAGATCTTTTGAAGTAGAAGAGGCTTTTTTGGAGGATAGCAGAGGCTTTTTGGCCTTGGCTTTGGACTGGGCTGCCAGCCACCCGGCAAAGTCAGGCTCGCCTCCGTCGTCATAGGGCACTGCCGCAGGTGCCGGTGCAGGCGCTGGGCTGGCTGGCGAGTCGAAGAATGTGTCTTCATCAGCCTTGTCTTCAGCTTGTTCGTCGTCCTGGTCCCATGCATCCGCACCCCAGGCGTCGTCGTAATCTTCTTCCACATCGTCGGTTGTTGTCGTCGTCACTTGGGCTGCAGTTTCAGAAGAGGCCCGGACAAGGGGATGCGCAACCTTGAGGTTGGAAGAAGTGTGATGTAGAGTTTCGGCCACAGGAGCATGGGCCGGTTGAGGTACAGACGAAGGCCGTGCCAGTTCGGCAGCAGCCAGTGCATTCCCATTGGCGCTGGGTTGAATTTCTCCATTGGCGGCCGTGAGCTTGTTCGTAAACGACGAAATGGCCCATCCAGCCCACGATGTATCATTTGATGTCCCAATGCGAGCTGCATTGGTATTGTTCGCTGCAGACGTATCGCTCGGGGGCGGCAAAACAGAGTCGGCCATGGTGCTGCCATGTTGACGAACACGCTGTAGGAACAAGTCGAGGGTCTTATTAGCTTGATCGCGCACGAGTCTAATCACTTGATTAGTTGAAAAGTCACAACCCCAAGAGTTAATGCCGCCTACTTCTCTCTATCTAGTAGTGAAGGACACAAAGCCGGCAAGACCTTGCTAGCACAGTCATCTTCTGAATAGCTTTCGATCGTTGCCGCAAAGGCGAGTAATCCGGCGTTACGCGCATGTACAAAGGGGTCTCGTACAGAGCGCGAGAACGCTGCAATAAGCACCTTTGTCCGTGTCTACCGCCAGCATTCAATTAGCTTTCGAATAATCGAATGGCAAGAATGGTAAGAAATTCCAGAAAACTTACGTTACGTGAAAGGTGTTTTGCAATCTTGCCCAGACAGATTGTCGTGTTCGTTCGGATGCCTGGTTGCTCATCATTTGCAGTACGAGCCAAGAATCGCAGGAGTTCTCCGTTGATTACTCTATCAGATAATTTGCCAATAACAGTCAAGACTGCCTTGACAGTCTGCTCTCGAACAACAGGGGCAACATCGGTGAATCCGGATGTCTATGAATAATATAATATATAAGAACAAGCCCAGATGCCTAGAGAACACGTCACTTACCATTTGTGGGAAGATCTTGTCAGTGACAAGCTTCTGCGAGAGGCGGTCGATCATCAGGGGCAGATTGTCCAGCAAGCTGACCCGCAAAGCACGGTCTGGATTGGCAAATAATCGAACAATAACAGGGGTAATCCGCGATGCGTATTCATCGTCGGTAAGCTTTGTGCCTATTTTGACAACAGCAGTAAGAACTTTGGGTCCGCCGCCACCGAATTCTACCGATTTCAAGAGTTCCGGTAACACTTTCATTTTGAAAAACTCTTCCGGGAAGTCTTCAGAAACTTGACTCAGTTGACTAAGAGAATGGTTAGGAACGTTGCCTGATACTTGAAGAGTAAAGGAAGCTAGCTCACTCGAGAAATTCCTCCCTTTCAGAATCGCTTTTCAGTCCAAGGCTTTCGATGTCATCCGTTAATCGAATCAGCGGTGTCTCGAAAAACCCGCCAATCTTCTTGCCCTGATCAACAAAGTTTGCAGCGCTGAGTCGTATCTTCGGATTTGCCGTACATAATTTTCGATAGCTCTGGTGCATGCTAGGGGGCACGTTGGTTGTCTTCCCAACCTGATCAGCTCCGGCGAAACTTCCATTAAACACTTCGAATATCAGAATTCCAAGGCCAAATGAATCCACTGCTGCCAAGGGGTTTCGTTTGATTGTCTCCCAGCCGCCTTTGCTGATCTCCGGAGGGGTATAACGCGCAGAGTCTGGAACGAGACTGCCGTATGTCTGCCTTCGACGTTAGCAGGTAGCCTTTCTCTGAAGACGAGACGCATTTTAACGCACATATATAATTGCCTCGTCATCGTTCATGGAGCTTAAGACATCAAATCCACCTAGCTTCCACTCCCCACTTTCACTTGTATATACGGAAGAAACCCGAACGGCACCGTGCACAGAAGTAGCGTCATCGTTGATGAATCTGAGTGTAGACTACACAACCTAGCATTAGCGATATAACTCTTTTTTTTTTTTTTTTTTTCAGATGTGACGGGCTTTGCTGGCTTACAGCAACAGTATAAATCCCCCATTTGGCGGTCTCTTCGCTGATGCTTCTCCGTTTCACACTCCAGGAGAGCGGCGTGACTCTTTCGGTGACGATGTAAATATGTGATTCAGTCTGTGTCCCGTTGGTTACCATGCATTGTTCCACCATACCTCCTCCTACTCGAGACAGCATACCTCTACTGTATCCAACACCTTCAGAACGCCGGGATGCCTCAAGGTGCGGCATTTGCGCATGGCATTCTTGGCTAGGGGAAGTCGAGACTTGTTTGCATTGATGTCGAATGTGAACACGCTGCAATTAGATCCATCGTCCTAATATCCCGCCCAGAAATTTGTCAGCACTTGTCCTTCCAATGTTGCCAGAGAGATGAGCGCACCCGTTTGGTCGCATTGTGCAGTGTCCACAGCGTGTCATTTCCGTCCACTCGATCTCCAAGCGAAAAGGGGAGAGAGCTTCCTTTTGCTATTGCCGATGCGACAGCCGACTTTAAAAAATCCATGTTTGTCTGTACAGAAAATCGTGTTCTCCCGTCTTACAAAACGAAAGTCGTCCGGCCACGGTGTTCCCCTCTTGTTGCAGCCTGAGCAAGTGGCGCGGCGCGTAATAGTGAACCCCCCAAATAATCGCACTGATGTATGTGTATTATGGAAATTTGCCCATATCTTGTCGTAAAATAATGAGAGCGCTATTGCCGTTTCCGATTAGAAGGCACTCTTATTGTTGTAACTTTGGTGGCGTATAAACAGAGCACTGTTATCAGCACCAAACCTGTTATCCTTCGTAGAGGCGATCCGTGCTTGGCGGCATATGGAGGAAAAAATTCCCCACTTTCCCCAATCAGGCGTGGCCTGATCCACTCCCTCTCAAGGACGCCTGCAAAACATCCCAACTTCCTCCTCCTTGTACCTGCAAAGTACGGACGGAGGGCTTCTTTCATTCTCGTTATTAGACAACCACTATCTAAGCTCCAGCTTGATGTCTTGGTAAGTGAACTATTTACTCTCGATGGCATACTTCTCTGTTATACCTGATTGCCTCCGCGTTATTCCCTCCTGTGATGTGAAACTTGGTAAAAGGTCAGACTATCAAAAAAGCTCAAAAGGCAAGAAAAAGCGCATGGCAGATCTCGATGGGGCTACTTCGGCTGCATTCTTCCTGTATCAACGTTCCAAGGTAAAGAAAAAGACATCGGAGTGCGTTCTTTCCATATTGCCCTCTTGAGGCAAGCCCTTGGATTTCCAAAGCAGAACAAACAAGCAAAAAATAAAGGCACCTCTAGTGCCCTACGATGGGAGCTGTTCGTTCTTTATCTCCGAGGTTTTTTTTTTTTTTTTTTTTCTTTTTTTCTTTTTTTCACTCGACGAACTGCTCTGGTATCCAAGTACATATCGAAGACTGTTTTGTTTTTACGAGACAACTGCCGCATTATGGGGTTCTCGGCCTGCTTCGTTTCCATGAGGGTTTTTTTTCTTTTCTTTGATTTAAAAGAAAAAGAAAACGAGAACTAATGGCTTCGGTGGACAATTTCTTCTCTTGCAGCATTTTCTTGCAAGACGCCTCTGCTTTTCATTTACCTGGTGATATCGTTGTTGGATATGCGTTGACTTGGCACCGCGAGATGGATGTCATCGCTGCTTTTTGTTCCTTGCTATGGGCTAAGAATGACGACCAAAAAATTTTAAAAACTGAAAAGACCTGAGGAGATTTCAATCAGCTTTTTCTTTTTTCCTTCAAAGGCTGTCCTATCCAATGCTACTGTTTTGTTTATTTGTTTTCTTGGCTTCCGCTTTTGTTCACTCACTATACGACTGGACCTGTATGCTAATCGAGTCCCAGGTCAAATCGCTAGGGTTGGATCCGTGCAATAATTGAAAATATTGACTCTTAAGGACACATTTTCAAACGTCAATGTCTATATAGATCTCTACAGATGGACAATAAGAGTATAATTTATCGTGCAAGACCACATGTATTATAAGCAAATACTGGTACAATGTTTAGCCGTAATTTAAGTCCAGATTTCCCTGTTCCCTAGCCAAACGAAACTACCATTATCTTGAGCAGAAATTGTTCAACAGTGGTCTCAACTTTTCGGTTTATCTCGAGCAATTCCTCCCCGACCAGAATAGAGATAGTTTCCTTGTGAATATCAAATCACTAATACTATTCCTTCCCTCCGAAAAAGCCGAGTACGTTGTACCCATGCTTGATCCAATCGATACGCTAGGGGAAAAAACATGCGTACTACCAAATGTGAAGGAGCCACCCCGGTAAAGTAACATTGCCAAAGACATTGCTCTCTCGATCGAACATGCCGGCTGCAGATCCTTCACATACTGCCACCCATATAACATAAAATTGAATCGGCAAAGGTGATTATCCACAGATCTGAGATGCACAATGCACTGAACCATGGCTCAATATATCGATGATCTGCTACCATGCTGCGATATCAGTCCGCAGTGATTGGTTGAGGTAGTTCAATTACTGGACTGCCTTCAACGAGAGTGTTTAGATCCAGGCATCTCTTGACGAGACGATTCGATCCATTGTTCACTTGGTATCTTCAGATGTTTCTGCAGGTGGGGGCGCGGTCGCTGCGGATGGAGGTGGTTGAGAAGGGCCCTGGGGAGCCATCTGTGGCATCGGATTGAAGTTATTTCCAGGTCCACGGTGCTGATGGGGCGGATAATGTTGGTTTTGATGAGGGCTAGAAGCATAGTGAGGTTGCTGCGGATAGCCACGAGGGGGTCCTACCAAATGTTAGCTGCTGTATAGAAATGTTACTACAGTCATAACTCACCATGAGCACCAGGCTGCTGCGGTGCATACATTGGCTGTCCGTGCTGACCAGGGTTCATGAACATTACTGGTTGCGGTGGCTGACCAGGCTGAGAGCCTTGGTGCATCATCATAGGTGCGCCGCGGCTGGGACTAGGGTAGCCACTATGCGGTTGCGGTGGAGGTCCACCATGTTGCGGGTAGGCGTACGTCGGGTTCGGGGAATACATTTGCATATGAGGGTATTGTCCTTGAGGTACACCCATATATGGACCGCCTGAGGGCTGTTGTACCATCATTGGTGCAGTCATTCCATTTTGAGGACCGGCAAACTGAGGACCGCCGGGATACTGGCGCATATTGCCAGGATGGGCGCCACCTTGGTTACCATAAAACTGAGGCACAGGTTGGCCAAAGGCCAACTGCGCATGTGATGCCATTGGCGATGGATAAGCATGTGGTAACCGCGGCGATGGGTATAAGTGTGAAGTTGAGGCAGAAAATTGCATCCGGTGAGGATCTTCAAAGTGCGGTGCTGGCGGTTGTTGATGAACATGAGGTCCATGAACTGTGGACTGGGCGTTTTGATTGTTTTGTTGAGGATGGAATGGAACTTGTCCATGATGTGGAGGGATATTCGGGTTCGAGGCCGAGCGACTCTGCGGAGATATCGACGGGGTTGACTTGAACATATCACGGAATGTCTTCTCCTGGTTTTCCGGGGCTGTATCCCAAGTAGGCACGGTGCGGTATGGGAACGGGATACCACCATTCACCGCGAAATTCTTGTCCTTCTGTTCAGTGCCTTCCTTCTTCAAACGTTCCATGGGAGAACACTGATCCTTCAGAGACGGGCGCTCAGCAGCAGGAAGAGGCTTTTTGTTGCCAAAAAAGGCAGAGGGTGTACTGGCACGGGATACTGAGCGACCACGGGTGCTCAGCTGGGGGCTAGCGGCAGCCCCCGAACCGCCAGGTGTGAAGGTACTAGCTGCGGGATTTGGTTTAAACTCCATTGCACGAACATTTAATCTAGTGGCTGTGGGAGTTTGCAACTTAGTGTCACCTGAGGGACCCGAAGGAGGGATACGAGCATCCTGGATAGGTAAAGGTGCAGGGACGGTTCCGAGAGCGTTCTTTTGTTGGCGGAAATTGTCCGCGAGGCGATGACTGAGAGTTCCTCGGCCACCATGGAAATTTTGAGGTGGTATTCTTCCTCCATGAGGCCCTTGAGGCTGAAACGCTTGACGTCCACGTTGGTTATTTTGACGATCGGCTGGTGCAGTGGGGGGCACAGGACCTGTGCCAGCTTCAGGACGAGGTGCTGCAGCTCGAACAGTTCCAGGCTTTTGTTCCGCGGGAGACGGTGCTTGTGAGCCTGCTCTGGATGAGCTCTTCTCACTGGCTTGCCGTTGTGCTTTTTCGACAATTTTTTCCTGCTTACTGGGGTCCTTTGCCAAGATGGGTACAAGATCTTTGGGAACTGGGGTAGCCAGTTTGAAATTCTGCGAGAATTTCATCAGCTCATTGAGCTTCACAGTACGATCATGAGAAACCTGGTTTCGCCGCCGCTCTTGCATTTTCATCTTCTCATTATTGGCAAATTGACGGAATTGATCAAGGACCTCAGTTTCCACATTTGACGTGGCATTTTCACCGGGAACAGCACGTTTCGCGCTGGCGGATGAAGGCACTGATCCCTTCTTTTCTGCTTGCGCAACCTTTGCTTGAGTTCCTTGTCCGGGAGACTCGGCTGGCTTGGCTGGTGTTGAGTCTCTGGGTGCAGAACCAGGTTTCGCAAGCTGAGCGGATATAATGGCGGGGTCTGCAACAGCTGGAGAAATGGCTGGAGGTTGCTGGGTGGGCGCTCGCCGTGCCGGTGGTGTATACGTATTGGGCTGTCCAGATTGCAATGGGGGGAAAGAAGTCTGTTCGCGACGAACACCACTGTATCTCTCTTCCTCGTCATGGCCATCGCCTTCATAGGCCTGACCCCGTTCTTCCCGCAAGTGAGGGTTTTCTGATTGTGTCCCCTCAATTTCACGAGCTATGCGAGCCGCTTCCGCCTCTCGTTTCTTGTATGATGGATCATTCCGGTTAATGCGTGTGGTATAAATGTTTTCATCATAGCTAGTCGTCGCACCAAATAGGCGTGCGTTCGCTTCGAATTGGTCCCAGTTCCCACTTTGGGAACTTTCGAGCGACATGTCCACGCTCGAATCCGTGACACTAGGTTCCCAACGTTGCAAGTTTCGCTCCCGCATAGCCAGGCTGCCTGATATATCGGTATCGGTACGAAATCCGGTTGTGGCTCCTATTTGCTTATCAGTACACATAAGGCGGGCAATGGGCATCCTCTGGTGCTTACCATTTGATTCCTTGACCATAACTTCGGATGTGGTCACGTTGGCGACGGTTACATCAGTAACGTCCTTCAGATCAAATGTCATACTGTGGTCGGGAGCTGAGCCAAGATATGGAGTCGATACATCGCTCAGCCCATTGGCGCGGGAATCCTGTTGGGTGTTCACATGCTGAACCATCTTGAGTATGAAGGAGGAATTGGTTGACTCAAGTTCTGAGGATGAGAATATTCCACTAAATTTTTCACCATTCTTGGTGGTAACGGTTGCGGGGAGACCCTAAGCGAATATTAACGCAAATTCATAGCATAACGATGCGTATGTGGACATAAACGTACAATAAAGCTCGTAATCAGGAAAAGAAGGCGGTTATGGGCTTGCTGTTCGGGGGTATTTGACTCCTTTGGCGTCACTGGTTTCGGCGACGGGGTCGATTTGTGGCTGCCGTTCTGTTGCAGCGATGGTTTCTGGGTGATTGGGTTGATGCCTTGGGTCCAGGCCTTTTGGGAATTGGAGCGCCTATAAGTTAAGACTGGTTAGTGATTCCATTTCTGGATGAGGATGTCTAGATGCGGCCTGTGAACGCGGGGACAAGATTGGCTCAACAGTTGATGGGGGGAAGAGTGCAGTCAACAAAAGGTACAAACAACGCATGGCTGAAATCGTTATTTGTACAGTTGGATCACCCTCTCCACATCATTCAGCCAGTCTAGTCCATTACAACAGACACTCGCGGTGAGTCACGTACCTCTGGCCACCATCTCCAGGGCTGTTCGACTGTCGTCGACCTGAGTCGGCACCTTTCAGGCTTGCGTTTGTCCTCAATGACTGCCGGCCATTGCCAGTGTTCTGTGAAGAGGGATTGAGATTGTTGCTGCTGGTGCTGCTGTTACCAGGAGGCCCGTTGGCGGCAGGCACAGAATTGGCGGTGGAAGCCATCGAGATGTCGTTTTCAGCACAGGACACCAATGTGGGGGAAAAAATCCTTCCGTATCCTTAATTCTTCCTTGATTTTCCTTTCTTTCCCACGTCTCAAAATAGGAGAGCTGAAGATGGGCGAGGCCACGACACACGCACACTAACCGGCGGCACGGATGGAATGAGGCAGCCTCTGGGCACGAGACAAAAGGGGATGCAGCAGAAGAACGGCAGTGAAAAGGCGCAGACAGAGCTGCGGTAGAACAGGGAGAAGAGAACAGGGGACAGGAATGAGGGTCAAGAAGGGGGGGAAGGGGAAGGGGATGAGACAGTCAGGCAAGACGAAGAAGGGCGTCTCGAAAAACAACAAATGGAGATGAGAGAGGGTGCAGTTAGTGAACTTAGTGCTGGGGGAGGCAAGAGCGACGACCAAACGAGTTAGGTGAAGGGCAGCTGTCTCGGGCAGGCTTAGCGCCGGTGGGGAGGGGCTGCTGCGTCCGAGTTTGCCTGTGTTTGGCTCTGTGTGGCTCTGTGTGGCTCTGTTTGCTCGCTCGCGCGCGGAAACGGGTGCGCTAGCCGCTTTAGGAACTTGTCCCGCCCAGTCTGCGATTGGCCAATCATCGCTGCGAGAATCCGATATCAGTGATTCATCACTGCATAACATTGAACGCCTAGGAAAAAAGGGGATTTATCTGTATGTATCTATATACACTATGGTAAATGGAAGATAGTTCACTTTTTAGCAGAAAGTTAGGACTATCCGGTTCAATATTCCAGTTTCTAAAGCCCCAATACACTTACTGTCACACACACAGCACTTATAGATCTATGGTGATATTTAGTTCTATTTAGCTCCATAAACGCCTACACTATACTCTCAAGACTTCAAGGGCTAGCTTCCCTTGAGATTTATGATCGATTTGAAAATACGTCATCGCGCTGATGGTGCCGCAAGGTACAAGTATACCGGCTTGTCACAGGTCACTTTTGATGGGGTACGCCGCAGCAGCCTCCACTTGCCTAACTTTTAATCTGACTTCAAATAAGCTTCTTTAAAAAGAAAAACGAGGATTTCCTTTCTCTCATCGCCTTCTTATTGGTCAGTAGACCCTGTATACTGTCCTCTATATATGTTAAATCGGTTCTCAATGCTTCTAACAGCGCCATAAGTGAAGTCGACATGGCCTAACGCGTCTTACCGTATGCTACATTGATTCATTCTCCCTGAATAGGTTTCTTTCAATGTTACTAGCGAAATCATATATCTGCATGTAATTCTAGGATCTAGATGCGTTTCAAGTCACACTAAGCCCAATATGGTAGGTAGTTGGAGCCATTGTGCAACATTTGAAATTAACTAACCATACAAGTAAAAATTACTCCGTACATTTATTTCTTGAACTCTTTTTCAATAGCTTAATTAGTAGAGAGAGTTGGCAAGTACCAAACGATAGCGTTTAGCGATAGTGTGGACATTGAAGAGTATTCGAAAAGAGATGGCGGCCCGGTAAAAGACTTGGTACGATAGTGACTTAAGCCTTTTATCGCTCTATAGCCAGATTGTCAGGCAATAGCGGGTTCCTCGTCTACCTCTCACAAGGACTCACGGCGCACAGCTAGCAGCTAACAGATTATGATTTCTACTAGTTTGCATCTCTGCGTCTACCGTAACAGCTGCATCGACACTAGTTGGGGCTCTGTACATACCAATAGTTTTTCTCGCTTATAGTTATTCTGAATACACCAAATATTGTATCTTATGTTTATCTTGAAGGGTGTTTCTTGTTTCTTCGACGTTTCTTTTCAACTTGGATCATTCTTTGGTTTGTAGTTCAATGTTATATATTTTAGCTTAACACACGATAGTCCTCCTTTAAGGTACTAACATATAACAGAACACAAAAAAAACGTTGAATAATTATATTCAGCAAGGGATGCCCTTTGCAGACGGCACTATATTTTACTACAATATTTTTTCTTATACAATATTTTTTCATTAAAAAAAAAAAAAAAAAAAAAAAAAAAAAAAAACCATGTATATAGTAATATGGTATTCTATTCCCTGATTGGCGGGCGGCGAGGCCCGTGACCCACTGGCTCCCGCTGTTTTAGGGGCGAAGAGGAGCAAGGTACACCCGGATAGCAAGACAGCTTGACGATCACAAACATCAAGATCCCTCGCCCACTGCCCTGGTTGCCGATAAACAGTCTGCCGACACTGTACCAGGACCTGTTCTCAACCTGTTTGCTGCACAGCTCTCCTAAACGGACGTCTCTCCAGCTGTCGTTTACCGTCCATGCAGTCCACACACTCGTTATCTCGACAACAACAGCGGCCGGCTGGCGCCGACTCGCCGGCCACTGTTGACAGCAGCGTAGGGGGCAGTATGTCCTCTCAAACTTCCGGCCCTAGGAGTTCCTCGGCCTCTTCGCGATCTCAGGCCTCAAAAGGCTCCGTGGTAAGTCCATCGTCGCTGGCTTTGTTGTTACTGATGACTCTTGGTTGTTTTTCTCGCCCAACGTCAGGTTGCGCTGACTCTTCAATAAGGCCGACAAGCAACTCTCGCAGATCGAGAAGAGCGTAACCCATCTCCTAGTAGCCACCAAACAACTTCTCGAGACTTTGACGCAATGGTCACGCCAGCAAGCTACGGAAAACGAGGTGTCGGATGTTTATGTGCGATTGGGGTACGAATTCAACCTGGCTTGCCGTGCCTTCAACGCCATCGGGGTCGACACATCGGATCTCGGGCCCGTGCCCGACCTCCTGCGCACAATTCTTGAAGACACATTAAGCCAAGATGCCTCCCCACAGAGCCTAGATAGGTATCTGCCTCGTATACGGGACATAATCATCAACCTCCTACACGGCCTTAAGAAAAAACAAGCCCGGTTGCGCTCTCGACAAACCCGAGAAGATAGCAGAGGCACACCTCCTCCAAGACAAGCCAGCTTGGGAAGTGTGACAAGCAGTCAGGCTGGTCCATCGCAGCAAGCACCCGAAGATGCCATGCCTCAGTCGCCTCAGAAGCGTCCTTCTTCGGCCCGTCGATATGGGAGTAGTGGTTCAGTGGAAGAACAAATCATGCCTGCGGTGCCTCGTGACCGTGGAGGCAGCTTTGCAGATCGTGAAGCTTCGAAACGAGATGCTCAACGAGCCCTTGGGCCCCAGAATTCAGTTTCATCCGTACCAACATCCACCGCGCAGAAACCACCTTCACAGTCCCCTTTCTCGGATGTTACGTCAGTTTATCCGGCCCCGCCTCCGCCTCCGCCTCCACCCAAACAAGACGATGCGTTGGGAGCACTGCAACGAAGCGGCGAACTGGAGCGGCGTGCATCTCGTCGATTTTCAGCATATCAAATACAGAAGCATCTTGGAACTTCCTCCAATGGTGTCCCTGTTCTCCCCACCCAGACCGCAGCCTTGCCTAACAGAGGCCGTGATGTCAGGGAGTCGTTGAATGCCGTCCGTTTGCGTGGCTCGTATGTCCACGGCCGACAGAGGTCTACTAATCGCCACGAAATATCGCCCAATCGGCCTAATCAAGGCCCTTCTACGCCTACTGTAACAAAGAATGGTGATGAAAGCCGTTCAAACCTGCAAATCGTGTCATCCAATGAGGCCACTTCTGTTGAGGATCACGATAGCCCAATGACGAAGACGCCGTCTGACAAACCCAGATCTCCCGTTGAATTAGATGGCCGTGATATACCTAGCGCTGATGCTTCTATTCCCTTACCTCAGCCATCTCGAGATACAACACTGGCGGAGGCATTCGAACCCACTAAGAGAAGTCCTGAAGATGTGACAGTAAATACACCCACAACTGCAGATGGCCCTTCACCAGCACTGGCTACTCCTACTCACCTGCAACAATTCATACCGGACCAGTCTCCTTCTCCAGGTAAGGAGTTGACACTGTTTTTACAGTACAAGAGCAAAATCAAGAAGTACGTCATCTCCGAAGGGTCTACAGGCTTAACAATCGGGCGGCTCCAGCTGGCCTTCATTGAGAAATTTGCCTGGAACACTCATCAAAATGGGGTTGATCTTCCGGAAATATACATTCAGGATCCTATCTCTGGTATACGACACGAACTTGAAGACTTAAACGATGTCAAGGATCGATCTGTTCTTGTGCTGAACGTGGAGGCACTAGATGAGGTTAAGCGCCATTTCGATGACGGCATTGGAAGCATTCGACATTTGATTGAAGGGGTGAAAAGCGTGGTAGACGGTCAGGAAACCGCTATCCAGCGCGTTTCGGAGCGCCAGATGGATGCTGCCAAAGAAATGGCTCGCTTTGCAGCAGCTCCACAAATACCCACTCGTGTCAACGCATCTAAAGCCAATGAAGCGCGCGGGCCGATTTCTGGTAATAGCGATCAACTTGCGGAACTCCAAAACTTGAGACGGGATATTGCTGTTTTGCGTCAGACATATTCTAGCTTTTCTTCTGATATAGCTGCATCTATGAGCAAGATTCGAGCCAAAGCAAGCAGCGTAAAGAGTGCGGCCGATACGGTGTCGACGCACTATGAGGGAGACGCCGGGCGTGTTCGTATTAATGCTGGAAAGAAGGAACTTGGAGAAGACTCAGAAAGACTTGTCGGGAGGGTCGATGATCTTCAAGATTTGGTTGAAGACCTTCGAAAGGATGTTGTCACACGCGGTGTTCGTCCTCTGCCCCGTCAGCTGGAGACTGTTAGTCTAGACCTCAGCTCCGTCACCAAGGATGTCAAGAAGATGCAGGACTTCTTGAAACGGGAGAAACCCATTTGGACCAAGATCTGGGAGAAAGAACTCCAATTGGTTTGCGAGGAGCGTGATCAATTGACTATGCAAGAAGACTTGGCTGCCGACTTGGAAGATGATCTGGAAAAGGCTGCGCAAACTTTTGCTCTTGTAGAACAAGCTACGCGTCAACAGAACGCACAGAATTCCGAAGGCGTGCCCGTTCTCCGTAGTGTCTCTCGCACTCTTGCAGTCGACCAGGGTGTGGACCCAATCAAGGCCAAAGACGGAGTCCTCGGTGAAGTTCGTGCTCTTCAGCCAAATCATGAATCACGCTTGGAAGCTATCGAGCGAGCAGAGAAAGCAAGACAGAAGGAGCTCGAGACTCGACGTGTTGGGCTGTTCCAGAAAGAGCTGGGGAAATTTGTTGAAGAAGGAAAACTGAAGAAGAGCGGAGGTGTTGAAGAAACCGAGCGACTTCGCCGAGCTAAGGATGATCGCATCCGCAAAGAAGTATACGAGCGCATGGCAGCCAGGGCAGCTGGCCTAGAACAAACAGAAAAAGCAACCACACCTGCTGCTCCAACGGAGGCAGATGAATCGCCGTCTGTTACCTCGGGGGGAGACGAACCAAGCTCTACACCGCAATCTGGTGCGGACGACAGTCCTTTGACAGAAGAGCCGGTATCTACGGAGCCTGGTGAACCTGGAGCGGAGGAGAGTTCGACGGAAGCTCGTGGTATGTAGTCATGATCTATCTACTTTCAGTTCCGATTTTTTCCCATTCCGGAATTTGACTCGTGATACGCTCAGTGTCGTCGGGCTCGAGAAAGTCATGGCTTCCGTCCATATTTTCCGGCTAGATGGCTAGCCAAATAATGCATCCAGTTGTGCGAGTTGAGAAATGTCCGAGAAATTGTCTCGGTTTGCGAGTGTCGAATGAATTTCATTTTTATCCTGCATTTCTTTCCATTTCTGTCCATCTATATACCAGTTGAGAGTGTCTACCATATTATTATTTATTACATGTCTGCCATGTTATCTCCTTGAGTTTGATTTTCACGATATTTGAGGATACCCTATTATGCATTGACCTTCTGATTCCCTATCCTCTTCTCCAGCGAGTTTGTGATCGTCTCTTCATTTCGACTAGAGAATGAACACATATATAGCGCAGCCAATTTTGAATTTCGCAAAAAGCATTGTACTACACTATCATTGCGGAGTATGGTAAAGCTGATAACCTTGATAAGATTAGCACTGTAGCAACAGGGGCCCGTGCGCCGATGCATTTGTTTTGCGGTGGGCGCTCCTGAGACTCTTCTCTTTCGCTTTCATTACACCTAGATGGAGTGAGTGTGGCCGGGGATTATTGCTATTAGTCATGTTCTAATTGAGGATTCTGACAGGTTGTATGGAATATGAAATTCTTCACCTCCCCGTTTCTGTTTCTCGCATTGCTTTTCCGATCCACCGTGGGGACCTCTGTTGACGATGGAGCTGAGCAGCAGCAGCAACAACAACAATGGAATCAACACAACGCAACGGGAGTCCGGAAAATGACAGGAGACGAAGGTGAGAAGTTCTACTTTGAATATTGGGACTTTGGAAGCTCGTCGTCTTCTCTGGGCAATGCTAGCTTTGACCCAGCCGCCGGAAAGGGAGATTTGCAACCAGCCCTAGCGTTACATATGGGAAATGACTCGGAGGGTTTTGATTTACCTGAAGGGTATTCTAGAAGCGCGAGGCGCGCGCTGGCTATGTTATTGGGGAGAGATTTCAAATGTCCGACCGGCACGTTCAGCTGCACATCGATCGGTCACCCGGATAGCTGCTGCGGCGAGGGCGACACATGTGAGATAGTGCAGGATACTGGGCTAGGTACGGTTGGATGCTGTCCAGCCGGCGAGAACTGTGGGGGGAGCGTAAGTTCGTGTGCACAAGGGTATACAAGCTGTCCAAGTCGGCTCGGGGGCGGCTGCTGTATTCCGGGCTATACATGCGTCTCGCAAGGATGTGAGAGGCCCTTTTTTCCCCCTTTCTGTTTCATAGAGACTATACTAACTGGCTCTTTAGGCGTATTTGTGTCAACATATACGGTAACGGAGCAATCGACCACCTTTGTGGCATCCTCCACCGTTTCAACCGCGTCAGTAGAACCCACAACGAGTCACACGTCTGTATCGTCCGTCATAACGTCAACAACGGTAACTCCCGTACCACCTGTGCGGCCGACTACTGAAGTTCCAACTACGATAACATCAGCGGCCACAACCACAGCGATTTCCACGGGGCCCTCAGTCTGCCCCACGGGCTTCTATGCCTGCTCCGCGGTATACCATGGCGGATGCTGCCGCACGGGTCGTGACTGCGACACCACATCTTGCCCTACCACGTCTTCTACCACAATAATAGCCTCGGATGGCGTCACGGTCGCAGTACCCACGGGCAGCGCAGCTACTACCGCCTCGGGGGGCTCTTGTGCCACGGGGTGGTTCAGCTGTGCTGCTTCTGCTGGGGGTGGATGCTGCCCGAGCGGATTCGCTTGCGGCGCCAGCTGTACAGCGACAGCGTCAGGGACTACTACAGGGACAGTCGGCAAAGGCGAGCCTGGAGTCGGTGGGAGATTCTTTGCGGATATGTACTTTTGCGGACTGGTTGCGTTGGGTACATGGTGTTTGTCGTCTTTGTCGTTTTGATTTCTGTATTTCTGTGCTTCTGTATTGTCTGTATATAGGTGAGGCTATTTGGATGTCTTTAGATATGTAGATGCATGATTAATGAGGAATGATATGCGTTGAGGATCAGTACAATAGCAACAACGGATTGATTAATTTTTATTATTGAAATGCCCCGTGGGGACCAGTGGGCCGCTTTCGCCGTTACTATTTCTCCGAGTCCGCCGCGGCTAGGCGGTCGAGCTTCCGACCCGGTGAGCGCTTGGAGATGCTCTCCACACGACCTTATTAGTATTATCTCCCCTCTTTTTCTTCTTCCTATCTCTCATCCCCTCACGCCCCGACAACCCGCACCGGCCCTCTCTCCTAGAAGAATTTCGTGTGTGAGTGCATTCTTCCCTGAGACCCCTTTTCGTTGCTCTCTGGTCTCTCTGATTCCGCCCAAGCTGACCGGGAAAACGCGCTGCAGATAATCGGTTATCGGGTAATTCCCCCCATCGCAACCATGTCGACCGAAAAGCCTCTGCCTTTTGTCTACCAATTCGCCGCCGGTGCGGTTGCCGGTGTGTCTGAGGTGAGTTATATGTGGAAAAAATACATTCAGATGTGCCCCTTTGCTAACAGTTGTTGTCTGCAGATTCTTGTTATGTACGTTACTTGCTCGTCCCGTCTTTTTAGCCGTATTTCCGGCCGGACTAACAAAATGCAACCAGGTACCCATTGGATGTTGTCAAGACAAGAATGTAAGCAGTCATTGCTCTCTCATATTAAGAGGAACGTCCGTTCATGCTAACAATGCCTTCAGTCAACTCCAATCCGGTGCTGGCA
The DNA here is from genome assembly GCA_000985935.1 of Talaromyces islandicus. Classification (NCBI taxonomy): domain Eukaryota; kingdom Fungi; phylum Ascomycota; class Eurotiomycetes; order Eurotiales; family Trichocomaceae; genus Talaromyces; species Talaromyces islandicus. Next base: position 1,104,425 of record CVMT01000002.1, on the reverse strand, counting down.
CCGGTGAAGAGGCCTACAAGAGCATGTTTGATTGCTTTTCCAAAATTATCCGCAATGAAGGGTATGTTTCGCCATTCTCCCAGCTCGAGTGGATTGATGCCAATGATATTGTTTTTCCACCAGTGCCTCTCGTCTTTACCGTGGTATCACCGCCCCCATCCTGATGGAGGCTCCCAAGCGTGCTACTAAGTTCGCCGCCAACGACACCTGGGGCTCGTTCTACCGCAACCTGTTTGGTGTTGAAAAAACCACCCAACCCCTAGCAGTCCTCACTGGAGCTACTGCCGGAGCTACGGAAGCATTTGTAGTGGTGCCGTTCGAATTGGTCAAGATCCGTCTGCAGGACAAGGCGCAAGCGCACAAGTACAACGGAATGTTGGATGTCGTGAGCAAGATTATCAAGCAGGAAGGCCCGCTGGCGCTGTACAATGGCCTTGAATCGACCCTGTGGCGCCACATCCTGTGGAACGCAGGTTACTTTGGCTGCATTTTCCAAGTGCGCGCCCAGATGCCCACTGCCGCGCCCGGCAACAAGAGCCAAAAGGTCATGAACGACCTGGTCGCCGGTGCCATTGGTGGAACCGCCGGTACCGTGCTCAACACCCCCATGGACGTCGTCAAATCTCGCATCCAGAACAGCCCCAAGGTCGCCGGCACCGTGCCCAAGTACAACTGGGCCTGGCCCGCTGTCGCCACCGTCGCTCGCGAGGAAGGGTTCGGCGCGCTTTACAAGGGTTTCCTGCCCAAGGTGCTCCGACTCGGACCTGGAGGTGGTATCCTCCTGGTCGTCTTTACCGGCGTCATGGACTTTTTCCGTGAACTGCGGGGAGAATAGACAATTTAAACACAAAATATTCAACTACCAAAAAAAAAAAAAAAAAAAAAAACCAGCAAAAAGACTTAGACGTATTTGTATGGGCCAGCACGATCGCGATACCCTATTATTGGACTTTGAATAGAATGGCTAGCCAGAACCTAAACCAAAGCCGAGCCTTATCATGTGCAGATGTTCTATGTTCTGTCTCAACAGCATAAAAAGGAATGTATAGTACGTGCTACTACCATGGTTGTTACCTTCTACGTTTTCTTTTCTTTTCCTTTTTTCCCCCCTTCTCTCTCTCTCATGCATGCATTGACCTTCTCTCTCTCTCTTTTTTTTTGCTCCTATTGTTTTACTTGTTCTGATAGATAGTATATAAAGCGTGATATCAATAGGTAAATCAACAACTTTAAAACATCCCCTATCGTTCCTGGTCTTATCAATTGAGCAATCTACAGGTTGATTATTACAGATATGTAAATGTTGAGTTCAGTCATGTATATTATATTGCACGATCAGCATATCAGCAAACTAAACGATCCAAGCAACACTAAAACATTGAACAAGTCAAGTCATTAAAATTGAAGATTGATAAGACGATCATGGGAAAGTCACACACCAATAAAAGGGTCGAGGTCAGAAAATAAAACACATCCATTGAAACAAACATGGACCTCTGGGGTATCGATAGACCAGTAAGGCAATAAAACATAAAACTGAGAAAAGAACAAGACCATCATGAGCTTGTCAGACAAATATAGTAAGACAAGTCCCGCGAGAAGAATGAGCGTTAGTCATCTGATCATGTTGGTAAACAAACTTTGCAAATGAGTAAGTAAGATGGAGAAAGACAAAAAAAAGACACGACAAATGAAGGTCAAAACAACGGTAAACAAACAAAACTGCCAACCAATGCAATAATGCCAGAAAATGCGTTGATAAACCAATCCGATCTACGCCCAATCCCAGTCCCCACGTGACGCCGTAGATGCAACCTCTCATTATGTATCGGGAATGCCATGTCTACATGTCCATGGAGTACTCGTCTTCCTCCTTGAAGATGCCTCCATTATGACCAGAGTTGCTCCAGAACTGGGGCTGCGCTCCACCACTATTCGTCCCACTGCCGCCGCTGTTGAATGCTGGGCTCAGGTCTTGTGGGCTGAGGCCACCGTTCTGGACAGCGTCTCCGGCAATGTTCGTGTGCTTGGGTACTCGAAGCCCGCTGCCGGGAGCCCGGCTGTACGTGAAACTAGTCGGGTCATTCTTCTCCATAGCATCAAGAAGCTCAGTTCGCATTCGCTTCTCATCCTCGGTTTGTTCAAACGGCCAGGTGCCTCCCAGGGTAGAAATGAGCTCCGCCAATTCAGCCTCTTGCTGCATCTTGACGTGAAGCGCCCACATGAGATCTCTCGTCCAGCTCACAGCGCCGTTCAAAATATCGCCCTTGTTGGGACCCTTCTCTTTTTCTTCAATGGGAAGGCCCATGGTGATATTTCCCGCTGTGGCACGACGGCCGTTTCCACCTGCCAAGAGTGAGGTGGCATTGGGTGGGCTCATACTACCGCCATGCGGAGACAGCGTAGAGTTGTTCATTAGCTGCTTGCGGACTTTGTCATCTTCCAGGCGGTGCTGGGGCACCAAATGCGAGAGGTCTTGGATGCGCTCGTTAATGTTATCGCGACGACGGCGCTCCACCATATTGTGGGAAGCCCTGCGCCGCCGACGTTTGGCCTCCTGGGACTCTAGGGCCTGAGCGCTCTGGGTATCCACCTTGGCTGGAAGAGATGCATGTTTACCGGACTTGAAAACTTCAGAAATGCCAGCATGGTGCGACTGGTGGTTTGGCGATGCAATAGGAGACTCGATATACGACTGGCCACTTCCCGGTGTGCCATCCCATTGATTCGACAGGGTTTTCTGGTGGCGGTGCTGAAGATTTCCTGCGCGAATGGGCTGGGACGGAAAACTGCCAGATTCTGGAGTGCCCAGGTTCAAGGCACCAATGGCCGGCGTCTTCGGGGTCATGGGTGTTCTCACGTCCGAGGAGGACCGGTCCACGGTCTGCATACTAGGCCGGGTCTTGCCGTTGATGAAACTTTGATCAAAATGGTTGGGTGCACTGAGGTGAGAAGGGTTGCTCTGAGAATGCTGATTTATACCCTGGAACTGATCAAAATTATTGAAACTGTTCTGGAGGAATGGACTGTGCATTGGGGCGCCATCTGGGGTGTGAGAAAACATCTGGGTCATCTGGCTCTGATGACTCATTGATAATCCTTGGTTCTGACGCTGGTCCTGAATGAAGCCCATTCCGTCGGAGCGCTGAATACCGTTCTGGCCATTTAGGTCGAGGTCGAGTAGCTCGTCAGTGTCAATACCTGAGTTTCCCATGTTGTAGCTTGCAGAAATGTTCTGCTGGGAGCCAAAAGAGTAAGGCATGAACATGCCGTTTTGCATGGTGAGGTCCGAAGGATCGACGGCGTCGTTGCCGTTAGGGTTGGCAAAGTGAGAATCAAACTGTTGGTTTGCCATGGTGTACTGAGACATTGTAGCCGGTGTTGTTCTCGTTGTGTTCTTTCACTTTGCGTTCAAAGGAGTATATGTTCTAGTAATAGAGACTGGCCTCGACCATAAAACGGAGTGAAGGCCAGATCTCTAAGGCGCACGGTGGATATAAATCTATCGCTCTTCGATAGAATATATGCTGTTAGATCACCAACAATGTGATGATGGATCTTGCTTCGAAACCGGAAAATTATAGTGAGAAGAGTAAGTATTCATTCAGTGTTGCGAGATGGAAGTTTCTCGCCCGAGAGCGGGATAATAATACTAGTTGCTGACGTGGTGGAAAAAGGCAGCAATCGGTCACCGAGGGATGTGGTGATGAAAGGGCGACGGAATTGCGGCTGCAAACAGACACAATTCGATCCAGCTGGGGGGTGAGCGAGCCTCTATAAGCACGATGGTGAGAAGAATGGCTAAGCAAAGAGGGGAAATACAAGGGGGAAGAAAGGCGGGATGCGCGGCAACGCAAAGCGACGATCCGTCGCTGGCCCGGGCGAGCGGCAGAATGTCCGGGGGAGGGTGAAGAGGGGGGCAAACTGGACGTACTGGTTCGCAGTAAGAGACAAGTTGGGTTGAGCCGATTCTAGTCGAATTTGCGAGGCTGGGGGGAGTCAGTAATCGAGCGACAACTGAGATGAAAGAGGGAGATGATGTAGGAGAGAAGACGCCCGGCTGGGGGGAGGAGGCGGCTTTGGGGAAGGAAGGCGGCAGCGAAGGCGGTGAATGCGACTGGGCAATGGGCACCGGCGATTCACCGCCTCAACAACCACTCTTGCCCAGAAATGCCCCGAGCACGACGACTCGAACTGCTCTGTGCACAGACTCGATGCATCTCACACGGTGGATGACAAAGGGGGGCAAACCACTTGGCTACGAGGGGCAAACGAGATGGCCCCCGAACAAGACAAAAGGAGCAACCTACCGGGAATATCGGAGTGTAAGATGATAGAGTATAGTCTTGGCTATGCTATGCTATTATTGTGCACATGCAGCTCTCAAGGCCGACGGCACAGTAGTTTTACCTGGACACATCTTGTTAGAAGACAGCAAGCACCAAGAAGCGACGATGGATAGATACATACTGGATGTTTGAGGTTGAGGTTGAGGTTGGGGCTGAGGATAGACAGCAACAACCCACGTGGCGAGGGATCAATAGGCAACAAACACTTGCCAGCAAAGTCGATGGATGGAAAGCACGACTCAGTAAGAAAGGCCAGAGTCTCTGGCAGATAGAGATCGATCGTACCCGCAGCGGCCTGCAAGGCTATCACGACGCAAGGTACCCGGCACGAAAGAGAACAGTTGTTAGCGGACGACGAGTGGAAGACGGACCCCAAGATATAGCAGTTTGCGAATACAGAGCGAACACGTAGTTAGGGGGAATCTGTTCTGCAGGGTCCACGTCCGAGAGGGCAGCGCGTCGGCTTTTAAACATTCACAGTCCTGCAGCTCTCATTTGATGCTATGTCATCGAGGTCATGCACGGCGTCGATCGTGCGCTACCGGAACAAGGCTTTAATTCTTGGAAATCAGATGTGGGTGGGTGGGCGCAACGCCTGGTGGGTGTGGGCGGCTTACGTCGTATAAGGGTAGTCTCAGTCTATGTTATTATTTTTTTTCTTTCTCTTTATGATTTCGCAGGGAGACCTGGTTTAGTGCGACCAAGAGTGGCGCGCTCTCTCAAAGGGGAAAAAGGGCGATTTTTGGGCCGGGCGAGGAGGGGGGCACGTTGTAATGTCTATCGCATGAACAAGAAAACTTGATCATCGACGGGATGCCAAACCGGGAAAAGGATGACTCACGCGGAGGCGCAATGGTAGAATGTATCAGATGGCCCGGCCTCTTTGCCGGGGGTGACCAGGCAGCGTGAAAGGGGAGGACACCGGACACAGAAGGGTGGGCTGATTCAAGCAAGACATGTATGCCTGTGTGTGTATGTATGGATGTTTGTGTTTATGGATGTATGGATGTATGGACGTATCCGTTTTTATCTACGGGTATGCTATATGATCTATCTTACTGGCGCGAGACGAGGAGGGGTGGTGGGGGACGACAAAAGAAACATCACCACAAAGACATCATTAATCCTGACTAGATTGATGCGCGCGAGGAGACGGAACTTGTTTTTCCTCGCTATCTTGACTCGCTAGTGGTTCGCCGTGTAAGAGAAGAGGACCAAGTGTACGAGGGGCAGTGTTACGAGCGAGAGCTTGGGCCGCTTGGGGTAGTACATGTATGTACCTCCAGGCCTCCTAAGAGTGATAGCAAGACTCATAGGCAGAGCGTAATTACTAGGCACATACCAAGGACCCGACTAAGGGCGCACTAATTAATTAAATGGCGGGCCACTGCAGCAGCACTTTTGCCCTCTCTGCCAGATCGAAACAGCGGACACATGGGCCGTGACACCTGCAGGGAGCTGGTGTTTTATGTAGCCCTTGCATCTGTTTGGTCGAGATCATAGTATATCGACATCATGACTCCGGACGCACGTATGTATTCCAAATCCAAGTTGAAAGTTAAAGCACGGTTTGATAAGATGCTGATTAGGCAGGCAGACAACGTGTAGAACTAGGTAATTATCAGGACTACGCATCCGGCACGATCCGCTCAATACATTCTTCTGCCTGGAATGCGGCGAAGCAAATACACATACGTGCATACGTACGCATACACGTACCGGTACACTTGATTACGCATCCACACGGACAGATGACCCGAGTGTGTCGATAGGTACTGTTCGTGTGAGAAGAGCATGCCTTTTGTCGTCATGAAAGGCGGGCACCGGAGAACCAGAATCAGCAACTAGGTAGGTATCACTATTGTTGTTATTATTGTATACAGGCAGATGCAGATGCCAATAATACCAATAATAAGAATGGGGCACCAGCCGGTAGCGAAGCGGGCGAACCACGGATAGCGCCCGTTGCCGTCCCGTCAAGGTTCGGCCAGCAGTGGGCCGATGCATAATTACATATTTCATTCACCAGACTATTTACTTGAATCCTGTGGTGTATACTCTGTACTCATGTTTTTGCCTCTCCGGCGCCCTTTACACCGATCGCAGAGCACTATTAATAATTATTGCTCTAACTATTGCTCCGCCCAGCCACGAGTTACCACGACGGGGGTCATGACGTTGTGCGTGCAACCCCAGATGCGCGCTCCACTCTGCACGGCGAGTCTTGGGTTCAAACGAGGTGTCCCTTCAGGGAAGTGGCCGATGCGCCCCTGGGGATAGGTCGTCGTGAGGAGCGAGAAAAGCGACGGAAGTCGTATAGTCATAGATACTATTAATTGCTGCAGCTGCTACTACTAGTGGCATAAGCTCGTGCAAGTTGCGACGCGGTCTTACTGTAGACGCACCAATGGCGATACATGTTCGCCCGCCCCAGCAGATGCAACGCAGCAATAGTAGAATAAGTACCAGAGTAGGCCGGATCGCCTTGGGCTAAATCGATCGCCGTTGTATGCGCATCACGGCCGTACTATTAATCTATTTCATGATTTAATCAATATTCAGCACTACGTACCACCCAACCAGGGCGCCGATCGTCACGGCCGGATCGAAGCGGCGGCGGCTGTCAAAAAAATAAAGCATACTCGCCATACTACGACCAAGTTAATTTAGTTGGTTCCTCTGTACTCTGTGTGCTGAGCACTCTCCATGGCGCAGTCCTAAATTCGGGTCCTCCATGCTCCACCCCCGCTGCCCGATAGGCTGCCCCTCCCCCTCCCTCGCTCGCCCGGCTGGTCGCATCGCGCTCTGATGACGAGCAATTATTCCTATTCGGTGCGTCTCCTGGAACCCGGGGAGATTTCTGGCTTTGTTTGTTCTAAACTTCTGACTGTGGCCGGCTCGTCCGTTGCGATCCAGACATGAAAAGCTGGTACTAGCGAGGGCGAGCGATGACAAGAGGCAACTGCTTTGGTACGTCCATCGACAACCAACTTTTGCGGCCAGGCGATCAGATCCGACCAGGCTGTAGCAGCAGCGATCAGACTCCGCAATCGTTATCGGTGCGTGAAGAACTGATAGTACGCACATGTATGTAGATACGACTGCTGCTGCTGCTAGGAGAACATGCCGCATAGTTCGGTGTTTGGTAATTTACGGTACGGTGACGGCCCGGCAGCCAATCAGCGCGCTGTAACCGCCGCATGACCGCCGGCTGAGCCACACCACGCGCTAGTCCTGATATAGAATACGCTAGTCCGATTCAGGGAAGGAAACGGCAAGCCCCACTCCCCCCAGAAGCTTCATCTCTGGCTCTTTCGGTCTCTCGTCTGTCTCTTGTTTGCCTCTGTCTCTGTCTCGGCCTGAGTCTCTCCACCACCACCAAGCTATCTCTCTTCCATCGCTCACCCACACTCTACGCTCTGTCTGACCACACACCCTCGCCTAGTCTTGTCGACTGACCTGCGACCTGCCGCCCGCTCGTCATAGCGCTGCTGCTCCTCCTCTCTGTCCTCTGCGCCTGTTTGAGGTCATCTGATTCTCGCGAGGGCTCCCTCCTCACCTTATCTATCTTTCGCCCATCTTGACCAAGCCTGGCCTCCTTGCTAGCGCCCGGCCCTTTGTTCCGCACCGCATACGCCATCCTCGACCTCCTCTCGCCCCGCCCTTTGTCCAACGTCCAACATCGTGGCTGCTCGTCCTGCGCTTGCCCGCTGATCGGCCCGTTCGGCTCCTTTCCAGCAGTCGTACAGCCCACCGTCTCCAGTAGCCTTCCCTGCAGCGATCATCCCGTTGCGTCTTTCGAACCGGCCTCCCGCACCTCTGATCTAGAATCAACGGTCAAATCCATCCCATCCCCTCGAACCCGTCTCTTGCTTCGTTGCTTGACCCTGCTTAGCCCTGGGCCCAGTCTTGTCACCTGCCTCCCAAGACTGCGCTAGTACACACTATCGGCAACAGACAGTCATCTGCATATGACAAGAGCCAATTCTTGCCTTGTCCTCTGCCATCCTTCAAGCGCCCTCCCATCTTGATTTGATTCCACATCGGGAAGTGTTTCAGACACATACCTTATCAATATTTCATAAAACGTCCTCCGATTCGATATCATCGTTGACCGCGCCCGGTCCCATCTCAACCACTCACAATTATGGCTTCAACCTCGTTCCGCGAGAATATGAATTCTCTGGGCTGGTCTCGACGAGACCCCGATGTTCCAGTCCGAACCGACAACTCCTCCACACCCATTCTCTCCAGACTGCAGTCCTTGAATCCTTTCGGCAGCGGCGAGGGCTACTTGCGGCTTCCCACCCATGAAGCTCCCGGCGCGCCTCTGCCTGCTCCATCCAGGCGAGAGGAGGATGAAAGTTTCTTTGCCTGTAAGTTCGCAGTAAGGTCTGCGCAGATGTCTTCCCCCACATATATCTCATCGCGTCGTCTCGTGACCTTTTCTCCGTCGACCCACCTGTCGGCAGCCAGGGTGATGGCAAGCCCAGTTCCTGCGTCTTGCCGGATTCACACGCATTAGAGACCCCCAGCACTTGCCCAAATCCAGCCCATTTGCCAACCCCAAAACATTCTTCACCCCCCAGTACACTAACTGTCTTTTAGTGAGCCGTTGGGATCGCATGCTTGTCTTTGCTGGATGTAACCTTGGAGCTGCCATCTGTTTCTTGCTATGCTTTGTCCTGTGGCCCGCGTTGATGCTGAAGCCCCGAAAATTTGCCATCCTGTAAGTCGATAATCCACATTCCTGCACGAAATGGCGCTACCGACGCGGTAGAGAGAAGACGGTGAAGACGGGATCCCACAGTGATGTCATCTATCCTGACCAGGTCTTTTGACATGTGAAGGTGACAACCATCATTGCTCTGTAGCCCTCATGTGGCTGATAAACTCACATCCACTGGCCCAAAACTACTTTGCCCTAAATCCTATCGGGGCAGCCTGTTGAGGCGGTGCACCCCTCCATGCCCTCTCAGCGCCTTTAGTCATTTTGGCATTTCTATTGGGTTGTCTTGCTGATGTTTTATCCCAGATGGTCGGTTGGATCTCTCCTGTTTTTGGCTTCATGGGCAGTTCTCATGGGGCCTGTTACTTATATTCGACACCTCCTTTCTGGCCCTCGGCTACCCTTCACCGCAGCCTACTTTGGATCGATTGCGCTCACATTATATTTCGCCGTTGGGGTACGTATGATTCAAGAAAAACCCTGGTCGTTTTTCTACTTCCAACCATTCAAAATCCCGTTGCTTTTTCGTGGTCACCTCACGTGCGAAATCGCGCATGAGATGCGTTGTCCACCTGATCCATCCAAGCAAAACACCTTGTGTCATCTTTATTCACTTTCTCCTTCATTCTCTCTTCCATAATTTTTTTTGCTTGATAGCGAGTGCTAACTCCTTCCTTTTCCTCGCAGCTCCAAAGCAGTTTGTTGACCTTGATTGCCGCCATTTTCCAGCTGGTATCTCTCCTCTGGTACTTGGTCAGTTATTTCCCCATGGGCAGTACTGGTCTTCAATTCATGGGCCGCTTCGGTGTTCAGCGAGTCACCGCCTGGATGAGCGGTTAAGCTCTGAGTCACTGATACCAATCTTCTAATTAAGGGCTAAAACGTAATCTGGTAAAACCCAAGAAATACTAATCACCATGTATTATAATATTATATTCGAGCATTTACTTGATAGATTGTAAATGAATTTCATGCATATAGAATATTGAATTTCTTTTATTCCGTTTCCAAGTCATGAAAACAAGGGGAAAGTACTCCTACTCATACAACCTAGGTCGTGAAAATGTAGTTGGTATTCATGACTCCTTGGTGAAACCAATTCAAAAGACAGAATGCGTCAACGCTCAATCTCCCTCCAGTCTCCCCTTGGCTTTTTTAAAAAAAAAAATAAAAAATAAAAAATAAAAATAAAATCTAATACTTCCCCTTCATCATAACAGGATAGATTGAACCTTCTAAGACCTGATAGCCCGGAATCTCAGCTTCATACAGACCCGTACCGGGTGCAGAACCTGACTGTAGCCACTCCTGTAGCAAGGTATTGCTCTCCTTGGGCTTGATTTCTGGCCGCGACGTGCCCACGGTGATGTGCGGTACTGCGTTGACGCAAGGCCAGAGGGCATTGGTATTGTTGCTGCCATCGCCGCCATCCTGCTCATCTCCGCTATTGTCAGGTAGTAGCCGAACGACAAAGGCCATGATATCGTCGTTCCAGATAAGCCGTTCGACGCGGACGCGCGCGGACGCCAGTTTGGGCGTCGTCGTGGGGTCTCCCGGTTCCCGCTCGTTCATTCGTTGTATGTATCGATCAGTGTAGTGTTTCCAAATGTCAGCATGTTCCTGACCCTGTGAGCGATGGATTAATGTGACGTGGAAGTTGGGCTGAATGCGTCGGGAGTTGAGCAGATGGTTGTACATCTTGCTCCGATCGGGATCACCGCCGGTTGCGAATACCGAACTGAGCAAGTCTTTGATTGCTGAGGTATGGACCGAGACTCCAATATACTCGATGCGTTTGACCAGGACGGTAGGGTCTTGGATATCGCTGCCCCTTTCAGCCGCATTCTTCTTCTTGTCCTTTTCCTCCTTTTTGCCGGCGTCCTTTTTTCCAGAAGTCCAGCTCAGATCTGCTTTAACCTGATAGTCCGACAATGCAGATTCAATCGCAGCATCCATTTCCTCGCTGCTTGGAATTCGCTCAACGATTTCCGGGAAGAGTTCGTGAAGCTTTTTGACGACCGTTTCCAGGCTATCGCGAGAAGCACCAATGTTCAGGTTGATGACCTCATGAAAGTACATATCAGGTTCGTGGTCAATATCGACCGGCTCAAATCGGTTTAAAAAGCCTTCCATAATTCCTGTGATCGTGCCCAGGTTTTCCGTCGCTGCTCGAATGGTTTGGTGGTTATCTCCGCGAGATATGACACGATCTCTGGTAACATGTCGGATGTGATCCAACTGCTGTGGTTCGTGTACCCATTGAAGTGCGACGTATTTTGCATCCGGGACAACATCGGTCACGTCGTCCATGAGCTGTTTTCTCTCGCGCTTCTGGTGGTTGTTGCGATCTGCGATGACAACAGGGCTGAGAGCCATGGCGTTCGTCAGCTCAATCACAAACTTCTTAGGCTTGTTCTTTTGTTTTCCTAGATTGTCGTTTTGGATATGGCCCCAGCCAAAAAGATTTACGAGCGCAAGAGCAACAGTGGTTTTACCGCATCCAATTGATGCGACAGGAACGAGAACAACATTTCGTGTGACAGATTCTCCGCTCTCGTTCTCCATTGCAATGATCTCCGAGCCTTTTAAGCCTCGTTCGTTCAGAAACCCATCTCGCATAGCGATAATGCCATGGTTCTTGTTGTAGAGCTTGGCGATCTTTGGATCTTTGGCTAGTTGCCGCCGAGCATAGAGTAGATACTCCTCTGTAATCTTTTTGTGTTTTCTGATGTTGGGCAACTTTCCTGCAATGACTGCTTTGGTGACCTCGCGCCATTGGCGGTACATCAAATACGGCTCCTCGAATTTGTACTTGAAGAACCAGTCTCTGTGCGGCGCAGATGGGCCTTCTTGCATCCGGCACCGAACGACGAATCCTTCAGTATCCCGTCCGTCCCACGAACCTGTTTCTGCACATGTGTCCAGGAACTTTTTCACTTCTGTTATTTCGTCGAGCACGATGAACTGGGCCTTTTTGAACCCCCATTTGTCCGCAAATTGATGTACTTCTGAGCTGGCCATAGTAGCAAATTCTGGAACGTTAAAGTTGATGCCGTGAAGGTAGATGCCCGCAGCATTCTCGTCGTAAGCTAAGACGTGCTCTTCGAACTCGTCGTCACAAAGTTCGCCAACAGCAGTTGCATTCATGTTCCTCAGCTCGGTAGCTAGTTCCTTTACAGTCTTTCCAACTTTTTCGAGGTGGCGTTCGACCCAGCGTTCACCGGCTTGCGCATGGCTAAGGGGCACATCGCTGCGCCTGCCAGTCGAATGCTTGCTGCATACCAAGAGAGTCCCGTCTTCTAACCCGGAAATGAAAAGAATACAGCCATTTTCTTTCACGCTCAGTTCGTAGGGACCTCTCGTATTCGTTTCGATGTTTCTCCATTGGGTGTTGTTGACTTCATCGATGTTGAAGAACTTGTCGTATCCTCGCGTACATATTTCATGCCGTCCATCCTGCAGCTTTGTTGTGAATAAGCCGCGAGCATACGTAGGCAGGTCGGATCTCTTGTAGTCCCAGTCATTGAATTTCCAGGAATCAACAGAAATGTTATCCGACCCCGCGACATGGAACGTCGACTTCCTGCAGCTGAAAGCCTTCTTCCCGCGTTTGTTGTCCTTCTTGGAGGCAGCCTCTAGGCTCTGCACGAGCTGACGCACTTCATGAGGGTCCTGTGGCACCATTGTGAAGGCGGAAATAGTCAAATAATCGCTATGGTTGGTGAAGTGCTATGTGTTTGTCGAGCTTGAATAATACCTTGGTAGCAGTGCGGGGAACATTAATGAAGAACTTTTGCAAAATCACACACACACGCGAGCAGATGCAGCTGTGCTTATAGAGCTCTCATTCCTTCGTGAATAGCTGTAACATTAGGGATTCTTCTTTGTTTTGAAGCAAACAGGACACGGAGAAGAGTCTTTGTGAGTCACACAGTCAGGCTGAGTCAAATTGAATAATGATGTTCGATCCTTCCCTTTTCGGACGCCGCGGGGCAAGGCAGCCGCGAGGCGGAACTTTTGCCTCCAACTCTTTTTTTTTTCCTGCGCCGCCGCACTCGGTTTGCCAGAGCCACATCCAACGGCGCCCTGCCTTTCTTCCTTGTCTCGCAACCGTATCGGATTCGGATTCCGCCGGTTTACACGCTCGAAATGAGTCGGCCTAACCTCTACATTCTCGCGGCCGACAACCCGTCGGCTGTGCTGAGTGCACTGCAATCCGATTCCTCGCAAGCCTCGTGTCAGGACGAACATGGATACTCGCTCCTTCATGCCGCTGCATCCTACGGACACATCGATCTCCTCCGTGCTCTCGTACAAGAGTACAATGTCAACCCCAATCTGACCGACGAAGATGGCGAGACTTGTCTGTTTGTGGCCGAGACACTGGAGATTGCTAAATGCCTGGTGGAGGAACTCGGCGCCGACCCAAAGCATACCAACGATGAAGGCTTGACAGCGCAAGAGACAATCCAGAGTGATGGATCATTTCCAGAAATTGCGATCTATCTCGGCCAAGTCACTGGAAATGATACTTCCGACTCCACCCAATCCCTACGAGACGTCCACGCGCCTCCCCCTCTTCCTCCCAACATCAACATCAATCTCGGCACCGTGTCCGAGCAGGAAGTGAACGGAGAAGCCGGAGAAATCGACCCTGAGTTCCGGAGGAGGATTGCTGAACTAGCCGCCAGGGAGGATTTCCACAGCGAAGAAGGCCAAAACCAGCTACGAGCGTTGGTAACAGATGCTATCAGAGGTGTTGGCGCTGAGACTCAAGACAGAGACGTTCGACGGAGAACAGAGTGAAGCTTTTTATGATTACAATCAACAGACATGAGCATTGTGTCTGAAAATGATAGACACCAAGGGGATTTTTTCGAATAACTCTAGTGAGGATCTCTGTGGACGACAGCCAAGAATCTCATAAGTAGTCATTCAGCGCAACTACAACTGGTTGTCTCGAACGAGCCTCAGGGAGTCACATGCCTGTAGGGCTGTTGAAAGTATGATCCCGCGCATCTCGCCCAGTACAAATGTTGGAAATGCCCCTGTACATAGAAACATTGAGACTGGCCCTTGATATTGGCATTATTGGCCTTGGGATACAGGTTTTCGCTCTGTACTTGGAGTGCGCATCATGTATTGTACGAGACAGCCAGCTCTAGGTGGGCGGTAGCGCATTGCGGGCTGGCAGAATTTAAGGATACCCCACAGGCAGTAGCAATAGTCCGGAACTTCAACTACATACTTTACAGTTCACTTTAGCATCTCGTGCTGCTGGCAGCCATTAGGTGATCCCACAGTAAAATATGACATCGCAATCCTATTCTCCTCGGTCTTCGGCCTACTGGTCTGCGTCTCCAGCTCATGTTGGTCCAGTCGTGGGCCAGGACACTCCGCCACCGCCTCCGCCGAAGCCTACCAGCCATGAAGCAAGTCGGAGAGGAACACCTCTCGCCGGGCCTGCAGGTCTTCAATCTCCTGGACAGTCGCAGAGTGGCCAAGGAGTGAACGTTTATGGCACGCCGTCTACGCAGCATTTTCCGCCAGGTGAGCCCAAGGCGCAGTTCGAGCCCCCTCGTGTCGGGGATGGATGGCTTCCGGACATTGTGAAAGACAAGTCGTACGTTGAAATAACACCAGTCTTTTTTTTTTCTGCCTGAATAAGGAAGCGCAGTACTAAAAAAAGTGGATAAAATAAAGAACAAGCGAACTCCAAGAAATCCTCTCCAACCCATCACTGTTATCCGCCTTGTCGACGCTACACCCATCCTATCCAGCTTCTCAGCAGTATCTCGAATCCCACCTAGAGTCCAACAAAGCCCTTGCCCAACACGTTCTCGAGGTAGAATCACGCGTCGCGGCCCTCCGCTCATCAACCGAATCCCTCCTGCTCAACCACCAATCGCTGGAAGTTTCATGGCGCAAGAAACAGACTGAAATGGATGCCGCTTTGGCGCCTTGGTCGCCCAAGGCACTTTACCAGCGTCTTGCAGCTGCTGTCGCTGAGCAGGAGGCTATCTGTCATGCTGTCGAGGAGAGTTTTCTTGAAGGAGATCACCAACATGGCCGAGCCACCGATAAAGAAGTCGCGGATTGGGTGCGAAGGATTCGAACAGAAGGCGCCAAGTTGGAGGCTAGAAAGGAAGCTCGCGCGAGGTGGGATGAAGGTAGAGTCGGGGGTTGGAGATGACATGCCTTTTTTTTTTCTTTCAAGACAAATCTGGAATGCGATGTGTAGACGTGTAGCGAGGAGTTTGGAGTTTGCATGGCAACTTTGGTTGTGTTCTTATCTGTGTATATAGAAATTATTCTGGGGGCTTTTGGTATATCAACATTGAAGTTGTGCATCGTTCAACTGTTCATTATGACAAATCTATATACATACCTATGCTATTAAGTAAAATTTTATAATGTTGAGTGTATATTAACGTGATAATCCCTGTATAAAATCGTCCACCCACCTTTAGTTTCAACCAGGCCCGTCATACTTTGTTTTGTTTTGTTTTTAAATTAGACTTCGCCACGAACATTGGTATCCTCGACTGTCGTCAACAAAGGCGACTCAGCAGCCCAGCCCTGTGTCACTGTCAAATCCGCGTAGCCAATACTCCTGAAAAAGGCATTGTTGCGGCTGCGAGCAGACCAAGCCCAGCCGTCGCTGCGGCGGAGAGGAAGATGGTACATATGAAACCCGATGTAGGCAAAGAATATTCCAATAACGCTACCAGAAATAATGTCAAACCCGGCATGGCGGTGGTCGTGGTATCTGCTGCATGCAACAAAAAACGCAACGCAGACAGGGACGAACGCGAGTACTTGAAGATAGACTGGTGGAGCAGCCCCTTGGCTTCGCGGAGATGTCAAGGCTAGCGCCTGCAATGACGGACCAGTTCCTTGGCTGGCCGACTTGGAATTCTCGGGGTTTGCAGTGCCATTGTCTGATGATGAGGCGAGCCCGGCAGTGTTCGCAGCGGGTGATCTCGCTCCGAATGGCAATGGACCGAGGTAGGGAAAGGCAACGGAGAATTTGGCGCAAAGCCAGAGGGTCAGGTAGAGCATTCCTGCAAATGAGACTATTCAATGTCAGGAAATTTCACAACAAAAAGGCGCAATGCAAAACATTCGTCAAGACTCACAGGAAGAATGGCCACTCGGCCAGGCAGAAAAACCATCCTTTCTCAGAAAATCGTCTTGATTACGACAAATATCCAAAGTAACATAAGTTGGAGCGCGTGAAAGTACTTGTCCCAAACCACTGACTGCATAGGTGCTAATTTTCGAGATATCCGGGTCACAGCGAGCGAGCATATCAGGGCGCGGCTTTCCAATGAGGTCCTTTAGGCCTTCGGTAGCGCAATAAGTAGCAGCCAATGACAGGCCTAATCCCATCCATCCGGCATTCCATTCCCAGAGCTTTCGCCTCCAAATCAGGGCAAAAGGTGCGCCCTTGAGAGCGAGAGGGCTCGGGACCAGCAAGAGACTAACAGCGACGACGACAACGGCGGGAATAACTAGGCCGATGATGACGAGAACTGCAGACGAAACCGTATCATGGGGCGCGACTGTCAATGAGATATCCGGGTCTTCGAGATAAAACGGGCGTTGGGCAGGCTCAAGTGAACCAAAGCCTGCTCCGATGCCCGCGACGCCGCTGGTACAAGCCCGTTAGTTGCCATTGTATCAGGGAAATAAAAGGTAAGATAGCGCGCACATGATAAAAATCCAATCGAGGACGTATGAAGACACAGCGAGCTTTGAGATGCGGACTATCGCATGGCGAAGCGCAAGGTCTGCGGAAGGAGGCATTTTGCGCTCGGGAGCATTCAGTCTGAGATGCTTGATATAACAATAATAATCGATCTCGTCCTCAAGAAACCGATACAGTCGCCAACTGATGGACTCTAGAGATAATATGGTGGGCGACGCAGTGCTGCCTGGACGAAATGACCGAATGACTCTCAGATCGCCGTGTTAACCCCTTTTTGGCTTAGTGGGTGCGCTCTGATCTGATCGACGGGCCGTGCACTGGTCCATATTGGGCAGTTGTATGCATGCAGCTAAAATATACTTGGTACTATATGGGATGTATATATTGATTATTGATCGATTGGTTCTTGATGAAAAATAAACAAGAGAGACTTATGAAAGTTTGCATATTCCGAGTCTGTATCAAATGCGCGAACCCCACCTGTTGCCGTGGAAAATTATAAATTTTCACCAATTTAAGTCGACACTGATACATGTTCTAAATTTACTACTAGCACATGCCAAGGGTTTATTGATCACTTGAGATTTTTTGAGAGAGGTACATAAATACTGCTTTTATTACTCTATGCATAGACTAATCATCTCGGCTTAAGATGCCCTCATTTTCCATCCAGATCCGAGAAGAATTCCTTGCCAAATTCAGCACTACTATCATTGAAACGTAGCTTTTGGTCAATCTCTGCGATCTTCTTCATGTCCTCATCGCTGAGTTTGAAATCGCCTTCCAAATTTGCCTTGATGCGTTCGGGGGTCTTGGACTTGGGTAAAACCGAATGGCCTTGGGTGACTCCCCAGGCTGGGATATCAATTGATGTCAGCTGAGCGATTCATGTGATAAATCTTGAATACCAAAGGAGTGACATACCGAGAGCAACCTGAGCCCCTGACTTGTCGTACTTCTTACCAATGTCACACAGAACCGGGTGTTGGATGAGTTTTCCCAGGTGCTTTGGACCCGAGTAAAGCTCGTTCTGATTTCCAAAAGGCGAGTAGTGGGTAACATGAATGCCCTTTTCTTTGTGCCATTTGGTGAATGCTTCCTGCTGCAGCCACGGGTGACATTCCATCTGATGGACCGCAGGAACCACTGATGCATTCTTTAATATATGCTCCATCTCCGCCTTGGAGCAGTTGGACACGCCAATTGCCTTGACCTTGCCGGTATTTAGCAGTTTTTCCATTGCTTTGTAGGTCTGCAAACCTTTTTTTTAGCCCGAAAACTAGTCCATGCAAGAAGAATATCAACTTACGTCAACAATGTCAATGTTCTCAATAACAAACTTGTCGTTCTCTTTAGGAAAAAGGTCTTCGCCACGCTTCCATGCCACCGGCCAATGCATTAGGAATAGATCAAGGTAGTCCAGTCCCAAGTCTTTTAATGAATCATCGAGGGCCTTGGGTACATCATCTGGATGATGCTTATGGTTCCAGAGCTTTGTGGTGACGAAGAGTTGATTGCGCGGTATGCCACTACCTTGAATTGCCTTGCCCACGGCTTTCTCGGTGCCGTATCTGTTAAATAATAAGCCAGGTTTCATTTTTTATTTCTCTCTCCTAGACGTACACTCGTGCGGTATCAATGTGCCTATACCCAGCCTTAATCGCCTCCTTGACAGCGTTCTCTTGGGAACCGACATCCTGCCAGGTGCCAAATCCAATAGACGGGATCTCCGCTCCAGTATTGAGCTTGCATTTCGTGCCAGCCATGTTGAATATCTGAATGTTAATGCGTCCGTATCAATTGATAACCTCGTAAATTTGTTGGCTCTGTATTTTCGGGGAGTTGTACTATTATATAAAGCAGGTGCATGTACGTCAAGTTGACGAATACCCGTGGTTTTGCCTACAGCGGTTTATGACGTCTCGATGAATCACTTTGACTATTTTAGGCGATGTTTCTAAGGAATTATTTAAAGATCAACCCACCGCTTCTGATGGGCATGCATGTGGCAATTTAGGCGATATCATTTACTAGAATCTGCGAGTTTAAACATCGACAGGGGTGTGATGTTTATATAAGGTTTGTGCTGTCCAGATATATGAGAGAACTTTTAATGTCCCAATATCCAATGCTATTTATCATCGATTTGATAGGCGAATCTCATACGTCAAGTTGACGTATAGCCTAGGTGGCGTTGAACACATGATTCCTATATATGTACATGTAGAATAAGTCATGCAATAACGTGAGAATGTGAGATTTGATTGTACCTTTCCACATGTACATGTCCACATGTAGATGAGAACAATATCAGTTGGTACTTATAGGTATTAAAATATGCAATAACGTGGATAGGTGTGTTTGTGCGACCGTCCCATAGCCACATATATGTACGTACATATTGAGCATTCTCGCCTGTCCCAAAAATTAATCGTCAGTCATTTCATATTATAAATCTAGAAAGCGGACATCTAACACAACCTTGAAGGCCCTATGCATGTTTACTATCGCTCAATAGGAGGAAACGACCAGCACTATGCTCTGGCCAATCAGAGTGCGCATCAAAGCTAAGAGCCCGATTCGGTAAGTGGGTATTCACGTGACCTCCATTCTGCACTAATGAGATTTTTCTCTTTAAGCGTGCAGCCCACAGCTTCACTTTCTCTCCTCAACATATTCCTCTCCGGACAGCGATGCCTTTGCGCTCGTGCTAACGGTCTTGTTTTCTCCATTCATGTCTATTTCTTATTGTCTTTCTGTACCACAGCACCGGTCTTCCCTTTCCAATAGACACGATCAGACCCTTGTTTGGATCGTAGAATTTCAAAAGGTACGGTACAATTTTTTTTTTTTCTCTTTTCGTGATCCTCTTCCTCGGGTGATGACTCTATGACACGCTAAGGCATTCCTCAAACTTAATCTTCTATGTGGAATCTGTCTGTACTAAGTTTCAGCCTTGTCTGACTCAAATTTGGAATACTGTTAATTTTTTTCAACGATTTGTTTGAATACATCCCGACTAACAGTTGATTTGAACAGGTAAATCAATTGTCCCTTCTCTCTCTCTTGCGTCCCTGTAATATGAGGAAATTTGAACGAACGGGCGGACAGACTGCGTCCTCGGACCCTCATCCATTACATGCAAAGCGTACAAACTTTGCGGGTGCTGGGGAAGGGGATTGCTTGTTGAGAACTCGTCAGCTGATCAACTCCGCGCATGATGGGCGATAATACTCGTACATTTGGGTGTCGTATACTAACCGATGCATCCTTCAGGTACATACACGGTTTTTCTTTTCACCTTTTTATTTCTTTTTTTTTATGGACGGCATGCATTATATGATGAAGACGTTATTCACACTGTTTGACCGGACGCACATTTGCGTTTCGGAATGAACATTCTACACTGAAAATTCTGATTTAATGAGGTATGTCGTAAGCCTTTCGATCTTGACGGACCTAGCTAACTTGACGTAGCCTGACACAAAGATGCCATGTCCTACGTTTACACGTTTATGTCTCATTTTGTTATGCGAATGTGTTGCTGATCTTAAGCGATGGCTTTAGGCTCAAGTGGCAACCTGTGGACGAGAAAAATATCTGGAATGAGTAAGTGTCAATCTCTTTTTTTTTCTGCTCTGCCTTCTTTTGATGAACAACAAATATTTCGCTGTGTTCTTACCGAGTTTTCACATTGAAGAAACCTATTCACCTTGGAGAACTGATCTTGGAGGATGTGACATGTTTAATGTTTCATGACATGAGATGATGACCTAGACTAACATCCTTTGAGCAGGTCCAGCTGTTCGGATATACGTTCATAGTATAGATACATAATGAAATTCATGACTGCTGTTTTTACTATTTCCATTGCATTTTCATATCATAAGTACTATTCGACGTAAAGCTTGTGTTTTTTATGCCATCCTTCCAAGCTATCGTTGTTATAGAGCTCGTGGACGGTCTTCTTACCCTCTGGCCAGCGCACATAGTCCGGCTTGGAGTCACCCATAATACAAACCATCTCATCCGGCACCGGCAGCTCAGTATCGATAGCTGACGCAAACGGATGAATCAATTCCGGCCAGTGGTGATCCCACAACCACAGCATCGTGCTACAGTTGGAGCAGAAGCTTCTCTCGGACGAGCATGGCTGTTCAGAAGGCGTGCCGCGGTCTTTGATCGCTTTGTATTTCCTTGAAGACGCCAGTCAATCAATCAATCATACATAATTAGAAACAGTAGTCAAAAGGGATGGAGCGGCTCAACTTGATGAATTCTTTCCCCTGTTTGATTTCCAGCGTATCGGCGATTCCTCCCAGGTTAACGCTGCCGCCGTATCCACCAACTTTGCGACAGATGCTGCAAGCGCAGAGCTGATACGGCACCGGTGTGTTGGACTTTAAGTGGAATTGGATGCTACCGCATTGGCAGCTGCCTTCGAGTTCCCTTTTGGTTTCTTTTTAGTTTACCGTAAAGGCTCAAGTGGTACTGGACTATGGAGAGAAACTCACATCGGCATTGATACAGTATTTCTAGGAGGATTTCCTTGGAGTTAGTAGTTGATTTCAGTTTTGCTGTATACTCCCGAGAGAAGGAAGGTCAAATTTCGATTGAGGACGTGGGGCATGATTAAATACTCCAGCTGAGGAGGGGTTACCTTTCGAAAGAACATGCATCTTTGACCGCTAGCTGCGTCATAGATGAATAATCAAAAGACGACAACCAAGTTATACCGCCAAAAGAACCAAAATAGTAAATAATTAGTCCGACTTACATAGTGTCGGTATCTGGGAATGGTGTTTGTCTAGTTTGCAGCGTTTGCAGCATCCTCCTCCGATCAACTCTTCCCCGAGTCTGACAAAAGCACACACGTGGATACACTGCAATTAATTGCATCTCAATCGACACTCTACAAGTCCTTGGCTTTTCTGCTTCTAGCTATTTTGCACCATGAGTTTCGGAGCTCCTGGCGGGGGTGCCGTCAACTACAAGCCAACTCCGTAAGTCGATACTATTAGATACTCTTTTAACGTTCGGAGCGGAGCGAAGCCATTGGGAAATGGCCCTCAAAGTTACCAGTTGAAGAATACATGATACTAATGATTTTCACTCAGACCAGAGCGTGGCAGCTTCCCACTTGATCACGACGGTACGCAATACTCGCCTTATCTATATATAAAAAAATGTCATGATTATCGACCGCGGACTGGACTGATGGGATACGTCGAAATACAGGCGAATGCAAACATTTGATCATGGACTATTTAAAATGCCTCAAGTCGCAAAGAGGAGTCAATGACGAGCAATGCCGGCTACTTGCAAAGGGTTACCTGAGCTGTCGCATGGACAAGTGAGTGTTTTCCTCGAAGGTTGGCCTGGGACCTTTATCGAGACGCATAGGGGATTGACTTTTGGACGTGAACAATAGGAACCTTATGGCGCCGGACGAATTCAAGAATCTCGGGCTTGAATTCTCATCGCAAAATGCACCTGGACAGGAAAACAAGGCGCCGGCTTCTGCGGCGGAGTCAGTCGCTAACCAGAACCGATGAGTTTATTTGGTGGAAAAGGGTTGTATAATGGCATTTTCTGGGCGTTCTAAGGCATTTGGAAACTATCTCTATATCATCTGTACAGTAGCTGTTGAAAAGACGGAATTGAACAATAGTCAAATAAGTCACTGGGCGATTAGGCAGCTTGTGTTAATTATTGGCGGCGGAACGTGGGGAAGCTTCCAGCCCGTGCAGGTTTCCAGACCGCATTTCGTGGACTTCCGACTCTCGCACTCTGCAGCCCGCCATGAGTAAAACATGAAACCAACACCATATCCTCTCGATGTCTTCCGTAGCGCGGCCCCCTGAACCGTGGCTGGTCGCCATTTTGCTGGTGGTGCAATCGCGTGCGGGGCCACGATACGTCTTCCACACCCCGGCCAACCCAGACCTCGAGAAACAGCTCGGCGCCAGCTCTCGACGAGGACGAGCAGCAAACGACTCTGCATCCGATGAAGAAAGCGAGTCCAGCTCCGACGAGGACGAAGGACCCAGCAGTGTGCTTGGAGGCGCGCCGGGCCCTCGCCAAAGCACCGCAACTAACGATGACAACCTCTCGACGACGACCTCTGCAGGCGGAGATTCGCAACGCCCGCCGTCGCTCAATTCGGGCCGAACGAAGAGGAGGCCCGCCAATTCTTCAGAGGGAGGAGATAGTCCGGATTTGACGGCGTCTGGCCGAGGAGGCAATGGCTCGTCTGCAAACACGCGCGTCCCATGGGACTCGGTTTTCGGTCTGCCGTCGGACGTGTGGGAAAAGCTGTTGAGTCCGTCTCGAACGTGGCATAAGAGGCGATTTGAGATTGGAATCAACGATTTAGCTTTTGTCGGCTGGCCTGTGTTTGTGCGTGACGACGGGCAGTGGCGGAAAAGGAAAAGGAGGAAAAAGAAGCAGCAGCAGCAGAAACGTGTGTCAAAAGCAAGCGAGGCCAACGGCAAGGATGGGTCACAAACCCTGGAATTTGAAAACGAAGCGACAAGAAACGATGACGAAAACTCTGCCGAGGAGAATCCGGACCAAAATGACCATGAGCTTGGAGGAGACGAGCCAGACACTCCCGAGGCGGACAAGGACTCGATGACCATGTTCAACGTTGTGTTTGTCCTGTCGCCACCACTCCTCGAGTATTCAGTTCATTTGAAGGAAATGTACGAGCATGTCACCAAAAAGTTCAGCAAGGCTTTGAAGTATGAACAAGATCAATCGGATTACGTGTGGAAAGAGGCCCAAAATATTTTGCAGATCAAGGAGAGAGCGCGGGAGAGAGGTGAGGCTTGTTATTGATCCGTTTACTGGGTTTGGGGTTATTGTGAAGTTGGACTAATGTTATTGAATAGATGTCTCTGCAGAGAGTCTCCATGAAGAGCTTGTCTCCAGGTCGTCTCTTGCGGCTGCTATTCATTCCGTTTTCGACAAGATTTCCAAATCGGATATTGCTTTTGTATCCCTCAAGTCACGCTCAGCCGACTTTCAGATTCCTCCCACGACATCTATCGCAGATCTCCCTCCCAGAAGCGACACATCATTGACCGGCATGTGGCTCACAACAGCCAACACCGTCACGGCCGAGCACGATACTGGGTTGGAGGCTCCAAACCAAGTGCTGGCCAAGCATTTTGCGCTGCTACTACTCGAGAGTGAGGCGAGTATTGTAGAAGCCTTAAAAGGCAGTGAACTGGCGCCGGCGCTTACACATTACATTCGCTCGTCCAAGCCCAACAAGTCCTTTGCTCAGATTTCAGCACTTTCTGGCATTCCTCTCGAAACGATTCACGATCTAGCGCAACATCTGGTCTACTGGAGACGGGCTCGGGCGATACCGCCTTTGCACCAGCGTGATACTTACATAGTGTCCCCCAATTGTGATCTCAGCCAGCTGAAACGAGCAACACAAGCGTATGCCGCTGCTTTCCCTACTCTTCCTAGCTTACCCAAGATGCTGGCGGCCCTCAGTCTCGCGCCGCGTCCATACGCGAGCTTCATCCCGAGCAAGGATCACAAGGAGGCGTACTTTTCTATTCTTACGTGGTTACTGAGAGGGGGCTGGGTGACACAGCTTAGATGCTTTGCGAGAGTCAAAGTAACGCCGCAGATTAAGATTGCGGTGGAAGAAGCCATGCGAAGAGAGCAGGTCGAGAAATATATGGCCTCGAGTCGACCGTCGAGCTCGTCTAATTCGGACAAAACGGAAACGGACGGCGAAAACAACGACGACGGTGACGACGGTGGAAGCTCGTCTTCGTCGTCTTCTTCGGGCAGCGAAGTCAGCGATTCCCTCACACCGGTTCCCGAGCGGCGGGGCTCAGACGATGACTACTACCGCCTGTCGGATTCCTACATGGATCGCAACTCGCACTTGAATATGTCGTCTCTGATTCTGTTCCCGCATCGCGCGTCACCGGTCGAGTCTCGATGGCTAGACGAGATCATGTCTCGGCTACCCGACGCCGCAGGAGGCGCAGAAACACCGTCGAACACCCCGGGCGAAGGCGACGACTCGGCGGCCACGGATTCATTGAAGAAACATTGGCCAAAGTTCGTCAAATACTTCAATGGCCACGACGCGCTGGAGAAGATCGCCGTGCGCGAGGGACTCCGGCGCAAGGCAGTGTGGCAACTTCTTCATCGCTGGGGGGTTGGTGGTCCATCTGGGTTGGAGGTTGATCCGCGAGAACAGGTCCTTGTGTCTGTACGGCACTGGTGAGGTGACTGTTTTTTTTTCGAAATTTATTTTTTGTATTTTCCTTGTAGGATTGGAGTTCAGATATAATACCCTAGAACATGGCTGGCTAGTTCGGAGACATGTCCGAAGCATACTCCGTACATACGTATGATTTTCATGTCTTGTAAACCAAAAAAAAAAAAAGAAAAAAAAAAAAAAAGTCCCCGGTGTTTTGCGCCCCTGTTACCATGGGGCTGAACCCCTGCCTCTATTTTCCCCATTAACTATTAATTATTTAATTGCCGTATCAAAGGCAGATCTGATTTGGCAGAAGCTGCCGTTCAAGGGCGCATCGTCTCGTGCACGGTGCAGTGTCGCAGCGATCAAGTCCGCGTTAGTTCTGCGTAGTAGATGCGCCTAACGCTGCAGTCTGCGAGTGACTGGCCGTGACTTTGACTATGGTTTATTTTGGTTAGAGCCAGTCAGTCAGTCAGTCGAGAATTAAGACACGTAATTAGATTATATGTAGGTACGTACCTAATAAATTAATTTAGGTAGGTTGAAGGACAAGACCCGTATCCGAGTTAATACATGTACATACACAGTCAACATTTGCCAAGTATGGACTCAGCTAACATGCAAAGAATTCAAAAGCACACGAATGAGGCATCCAATCCGCCAATTGACCCAAGTGATTTTTTTCCTTCTTCTTTCTCTCCAACAGATACTCGTGGGTGCTGCTGCGACGGTTTCGATCCGGATCGACTAATTAGTACTTATATGTAAGTAATTAACTAGCTAGCATAGTATAGATACGCACACGCAACACGCACATGCCACCCAGGCCGAAGACCCGTTGCAATCAATCACTAGCAATGATTAATGCTTCTCGAAAAGAAAATCTCCCGTCGATCCGGCGGATTCCAGCATGGCATGGTCTGGGCGGGGTTGGGCGTGCCAGCAAAGCCAGCTCAATTGAGGGGTTCCTGGCTGGTGATTCGCGGAGAAGAAGGGATTGCACATGTGTATATGTAACTTGGGCTTGAGAGCAATAATAACTCAAGTCGGTAATAATAATAATGGGAAATAGTAATAACAACAACAATAATAATACGTAGTACAGAGTACGAACAGGTAGTCGTCGGCATGCATGCTGGCTGCTGCGTTGGTATGTTAGGGTTTTGTGTTTGTGAGGGATGGATTGGGGGTCAGTATTGACAGTAATTACAGCAGTGCTTTCACTGTTTACACAATTGATACACCTGTACATTCAACTGTACAGTAATAATGTGCACAAAGACAAGTCCCGCCAATAAATGCAATTAATTACACAGCTCTTTCAAATATGTATTAATATGTAATAATATTCTGTGTTCAATACCCACAAACCACACTGTGGAAGTGGAAGAATAAATAATACTAACAATTACTCATAACGGGAGCCGCGGGCTTTCGGCAATCCTTAAGTAATAAAGTAATAAAAGACAAAAAAAAAAAAAAAAAAAAAAAA
>CVMT01000002.1:1032214-1071842 GCA_000985935.1 Talaromyces islandicus | reverse complement strand
CCCCCATGATCATCAATCTGAGAGAAGAAAAAAAAAAGAAGTGATTGATAGATGCCATGCAGAAAAAGGAATCGAAAAAGAAACGAAACGAAACGAAACAACCAAATCTAGCATCTCCCACAAGACCAGGTACCTATACAACGCCGCCGATTTTCCAAGCTGCCCCTTGTCGACGTATGACCATATCACGTTTCCATGGCATCGTCGTCTATTTCGCCGTCTACAACACCTAGTAGCTTCGCATAAGGCACAGTCACCCGTTGCAGATCTCGGTATTTGCCTATAACCAAGTGTTAGCACTATCCCTCGTCTGAAAGAAAAAGAGAAAAAAGGTTTGACATACCTAGAGCAACAACGACTTCCTTCAGCAAAACATCCCGAGGCCACCCGCATAGAGTTTCTGAGCCTTCTGACCAGTTCCGACCCTCCTTTTCATTATCCGAAAGTTGCCGCTGTGGCTCGTCTTCATCCTCAAAGATGCCACCCACAAGAGCCTTCAAAAGTTCCTCGACTTTGCCACGGAGACCTTCGGCGCCGATCCGCTTCGCATACATCGACAGGTACAACCGGAATTCTTCCTTTGCGCCTAGGGAAAGGGCAGCAGCCATGCGGTTCTCGAGATGGGCAATGGAAACACTCGACTCAAGCGTCTCGTATCCTTCTCGTGACAACAAGGCCTTGATGAGTCGCTGAAGCAAATATGCACGTCCCCGAAGTAGAGTTTCACTAGTCGTGCCTCGTTCCAGATACGGTATGATACCAGCCGAAATCTTGGTCTTGGAGTCGTCTCCGCCTTGATTGCTGAGTGCTTGCAAGTTGCCAACAGAGGCGTCTGTCGTGTTCCAGTACTGGCTTCCCACAGCCCACCAAGCTTCCGACACTCTTTGCCATGTATACATGGCCGGAGAATATATGTATCCTTCGCCATTAGACAGTGCCACTACTATTCGACCCTCGGAGTTTATTCGAGCGCCAGTCACAGCCGGTGCAAGAAGAAGTTGTGCTGATTGAGAGTGCAGAGCAGAATCCAAAACCGGTTGGAGAGAAACAGGTGGATGAGGAGAAGAAAGCGATTTGACATTCCATACATAGCACATTCCGACAGCAGTGACACACAGTAACCACGGACCATGGCTTTCCAGCATGACAGGCTGGGCTTCAAGAACGAGTGCGCTGACGAGACGGCGACCAGCAGGGGTCCATATATAAACTGATCCGTCTTCACAGGCAGCAGACCACAGGCTAGTATTACCGGTCGCAAGCAAGACTGATCGAGGAAGGAAATCTTGCCACAGAGGTTGGTCTCCACGACTCAGGGTAATCCGCACCGGTTCTCGATCCGAAGGTCGACCAGTAATAGAAGTTGCTGGCGGATTTCGTGCCTCAAATACAATATCCACTCGAGATTGCTTGGAGTCACCCGTCGGCTCAGTGGGATTTCCGCTCTTGTCAAGTGCTTGCAATATCTGAGCTCGAACTTTTGGCACTGCTAGCCGCAGCTGACTGACAGACATGCAGGGATTTATGACTGCTGGTCGAATGAACTCTGGTGTAGGCTGTTGTCCGGCAACTGGAGGTTGCGCTGGAGCAGGCAGTAGTCCCTCTACAGATTCTGTGAGAACAGGGGTTGCGCCATTCTGGCTCATCGATGCAATCCGCTTCTCTACCTGATTATCTTCGTCCCCTTCAATTTGTGCCAGCTTACGTTTGTTTCCGAAGAGCATGGCTGACAGTCCTCCCTTGGGCAGTCCATCGAATGGCTTGGACAAGTCGAGCACAGATTGAGGTGCATCAGCCCCGGCCTGTTGGACAGTACTGGATGCCATAAGCCGCGACTGTGGCAAAGATGACTCTGACGCTCCAGCACCGGAAACGAGAAGAGGAGCAATCCGCTTCTTTCCATCCTTTGTATATGTTGGTCGCTGCTTTAATCTCTCAAGTTTGGCTTGGTATGGATCTGGCTTGTCCTTGGCTTTATCTGCAGCCTTGTCATTCTCAGAGGAAGCCGGGGTGGCAGTGCCATTCGTCTGCGTTTTTTGTTTTTCAGGAGCAGTAGTAGCAGAGGTGCCATTCGTTAAAGCTGTTGGCGTAGCAGAAGGCGTCGTTCCAGTGGTGGTAGCAGCAGTAGCAGTTCCATTGACTTTACCGTCAGTCGAGACATGGTCATCACCCATTAAAGCTCCCATCCTGCCCTCGACGCCTTTGATCTCTCCAGCCTTGCTCTTTTCTTCCAGCAGCAGCCCGTCCGTAGTTTCTGCTATTCCGGCACCTCTCCGGTTCGTACCAAATTTTGTCAAGGATCTTTCATTCTCCTCGAGGGGCATTGGATACCCGAGCTCTGAGTCTTCAAAGCGAACCGCGAGGATAGTCCCATCCAATGCTGTTGCAAATAGACATTTACCATCGGGAGTCCACGCCAAATCGGACAAAGATTTGGCAGAAATATCTTGTGTGACAACAATCGGGCGCGGATTGCTCGTGATCCATACGCTGAGAGACTTGTCTCCTCCAGCGCAGGCAATGACCGTGACCAAGTTGTGATGTTCCCCTCCAGATTTCGTGATGGGCTGTGTCGAGTACAGTCGTGGCGAAAATGAACACACTTCAACAGGGGCTTCGTGTCCAATGAGGTTGATATCACCATCCCACGACCCACGGTTGATTATAGCCACCGAACTCACCGGCCCATTTACAGCATTGGCAGCGGCAATGTGCAGTCCATCAGGAGACCATGAGCAGCGGCGAAAATAGGCAGTCAATGGCGAGCTTTGAAAGGGCGCGACGATGTTTGTTTCCAAAACGAAATTGTTCAATTGGTCATGCGCAGTCGAGTTGGGCGCGGGTGAACTGAAGCGGAAGATTTTCACCGTTCGGTCGTCACTTGCCGTGGCAAAGTACTTGTTGGCTGGATCAAAAGTGATGCCCTTGACATGGCTTTGGTGTACCGATAAGGTCTTCAGCTTCTCGAACGTATGTCCCGACCAGACAACGACTTTGGAATCCAGGCCAACAGAAACCAAAATCGAGGAGTCATACGACCATCCCAGGTCTTGCACATCATTATCATGACCAATTAATCTTCGAATCGTTCGCCAATTTTCAACCGGAGGAGCTTCGTCCGTGCCTAGTGATGATCAGATGGAATTAGTCCCATAGCCATCAAGTCTGGAAGGAGGGTGGAAGTACCAAACGTAGATGCATGGGATGGAGGGTTTGCATCCAGAGAATAAACGCATACAATTTTGTCGTCTGCTCCGGAAGCAAGATATTTCCCATTTGGAGAGAATCGAACGGTGTGAATGGTGCCGGAGTGATTGCTCATCGAAGCTAGTTGCTTGGGCTTGTCCGCATACGCAGGGTCGGCTGCATTGTATATAGCTTCCGTTGACCATATGCGCACGTATCCATCTAATTGGTTAAAAAATAACAGCCAAGTCAATAAGGAAATCCAATTTGTTTTTGTTGTTGTCGTTGTCAAAGCGTCAAGTCGCTTGTCAAAAGACGAGATGGACCACTGACCTCCAGCCGCTGTCACCAAGCGTTTCCCATCGGGGGACACATCACAGCTATAGACTTCAAAGTCCTTCCGTTCACCTATGCAGCAATTCCTTTCGTCAGTAAAAGTGAAGGCAAAAGAGAGAGAGAGCAACGCGGCTCCTCCGCCCTTGACCGTCGCAGAACAAAAACCGACCTCCATGCGTCAACCAAACAGGCTTGAGTATATGCATCGCGACCGACCGCACGCAGGGTATGCTTTAAAAATTCCGTCCTTCTCTCTCAAAATTCCTCGGCCGCGCTGACTTGTTGATGGCGGGCAGCACTCGGACGCAGAACCGCGATGATACGTAGGATCGTTTTATAGAACCGCGGATCGAGCATTGCAGCTCCCCTTTGGGGGGGGGGAAGGGAAAGAAAAGTGTTGGAAACCGCCAGCGGGAGGGAATCGACGCAGAGGGAAAGAAATAGGAAAAGAAAAAGAAAAAAAGTATACTGATATAGAAAAGAAAGAGAGAGGTCTTCGCGACTGGAGAGCGAGGGTGCGAACGGGGGATGCAGTCGCGCTCCGGCCAGCGCACCAGCACAGAAGTCGCGACCCCCCACGGCCCAAGCTTTTGGGCGAGTCTGCAGCGCTGCGCAACGCCGTTGGCGCCGGCCAATCACGAGCTCCAGACCCGAATCCCGCATCTGATAGACCTAGCCCTACCAGTCTAGTACGTATATTGTGCACCAAAAAATAAATGAATAGAGAGATTAACTACTGGATGATTATTTGGCTGTTCAATCTACCGTTATTTACACCTCTAAAAAAGGAGAGAGAGAAAAAAAAAAAAAAAAAAAAAAAAAGGAAAAGAACAAGAACACACATCGTACATATCCATACAAATTGTCACTGTTTGACTACAGAAACCGCATACTCCGGAGATGCCATTGCGCGTAGAATTGGGGGAGACCGGAAGGAAAATCAATGAGAGGAGGAAGAGGAGGAGAAGGAGTAGGAAGAGGAGGGAGGAAAATGCCTAGCAAGGACCGCGCAGCCTTGTCAATCACACTACCGCTTTTGCTGCGTAGTCTTGTCGAAGCTGTCCAGCACGCTCTCAGCAACATCGTTCTGTTTGGCGCTATTCTCCAGCTCAGGAGGCTCTTCATTGCCGTCCAAATAGGACTCGGCATCTTTAACACGGCTGGCTGTCTCTTCGCGGGCTGGTTCGGGCGCAGAGGCTCCAAGTGCCTTGGCAGCCAGCGCCTTGGACTGGCCTTCTGAGACCTTGCCGTACACCGAAAGCGCACTTGCAATCATGCCCCCAATGTCACCAACATTTCCAGGGACCACAACTGCAGTGCCTTCCTTGGCCAAGTTGCCGAACGCATCGACGTATTTCTCGGCAATGCTGAGGCTGACAGCACTCTGCGCATTCTCCTTGTCGTCTCGAATCGCCTTTGCAACGGCATCAATCCCTCGTGCCGTAGCTTCAGCTTTTAGTTGAATCGCTTGCGCTTCACCAGAGGCTCTGTTGATCTGCTCAGCGCGCAACGCTTCCGAAGCAAGGATAACCGATTGTTTACGTCCTTCTGCAATGTTAATTGCGCTCTGTCGTTGACCTTCTGAATCCAAGATTTCGGCTCGCTTCGACCGCTCTGCTGTGACCTGGCGATGCATAGCGGCTACAACACCTTCTGGTGCGTGGATATCTCTGATTTCATAACGCAGGCACACAACACCCCAGTCTTGCGCTGCTTCATTGATGGCTTGGGTTATATTGGTGTTCAGCGTGGCACGTTCTTTCAGTACATGGTCTAGAGTTAATTGGCCGATTTCGGATCGCATTGTGGTTTGGGCGAGCTGTGAGATGGCGTATTCGGCGTCTTCTACCCCGTAGCTTCAAGGATGTTAGCACAATCAACAAAAAAAAAAAACAGAATAAGGTGAAAGCCATGAAGGAAATTTTCCATACCTAGCCTTATAAGCATCAAAGACCCTCGTGTACAAAACTCCATCAAGTTCCAGCGTCACATTATCGGCAGTAATAGCATTCTGACTCGGAATCTCAATCGCAGCCTCCTTCAAACTCTTGACATATGCAATTCGATCAAGAAAAGGAATCAAGATCGCCAGGCCCGGTTCCAAAATACGATGGAACTTGCCCATCCGCTCCACGATCCATGCTGTCTGTTGCGGGACGAAGCGAACCACGGTATTCGCAGGAAGCGAGGATCGTTGCGAAAAGTACGTTTGCGGAGTTCCAGATGGTGACGAGGAGCCGCTGGCAAAGCTTAGAAGAGATGTCTCCGGTGGCGCGCGTGACGAGGATGAGTTGCTCAGGTTGCGGCGAGATGATGGTAATAATGCTAAACTTTGAGATGCCGCGAGCCCACGATGACGCCCCGTTCGTGCAAGTTGAGGAAGAACTCTGGATGGGGTGTTGTTACAGTTCCGAAGAACTCTTGATGCCGATCTGGATGAGAGCTCCATGCTGGCTGGCGGGGGAAACAACGGTTCAACTGTTGTTGTGTTGCGTGGGATTCTTGAAGCTGGAGAAATGGATCGAAGCTCCAAGTCTGGGCGGGCTTGGCATTTATTCGGAAACGGAAATACTTCATGCCGAATCCATACGACGTGAGTTCACGACTATTTTTCTTGATATTCAAGCTTCAATGTGCCTTAATTGATCAATCAATTGACTAAAAGTAAGATATACGCCTGCAGGCCACGTCTAATCTTCAGTGTCAAGGAACATTCTAATTATCTACTACGTGGCAAACAATATACAGTAACATTTATATGCGCCGCATCCCCTAACAAAACCAATCTCTCCTTGTAAAAAGTGCGCGTAGGCGGGTGGTCAAAAAGAAGCCTATTTGTGGGCCTTTTGCATCAGCGCCAGTTGCGTTCCGCGTGCTCCAGCCAACCCGCGAAATCGCGGCGCATTTCCGAGTGATCTGTCTGAAGCACCCAATCCGGCTTGTCCCATTCAAGAGCACTGCGAAACGCGATTATGTTCATGATAGCACCATTTTCAGTGGGGAATGTGAGGATGTGTCCCCCTGGTCCAAAGTATATCTAGCTATTGTGCGCCAGTTCCTCGCCCAGGGTGGCCACGGCGTCATCCATGGGGGTCAGTCCGCGGTAGGCATCGCCGCATACTTGCCGCTGAATTGTGGGGAGAGGGCAGCGTCGCCTTCACCGGGGACGAGCGGGCGCATGCGTGACTGGACTCCGTCGTAGCCGATTACTACTGACGCTGTAGCAGACGAGCCGTCGGCAAAGATCAGGTCGTAGTCTTCGCTGTTGCTGTTGTGCTTGGTATCGACGAGTTTCTCGTTAAAATGTGCGGTACCCGGTGGAATCAACTTGCACCATCTCATCGAGAGAATGAGCTCGATATACCGAGCTCTGGATCGACGGCGGAGACTGCAAGTTGGCAATGTGATACGTACTGTCCTGCTGTTACCAGACAGTTCATTATCCTCAGGCCACTTGCCCACGCGAAGGTCGAACAATGTCGTCCTTTTTTCCGGCCAAGCGTTTTGCGTTTCGCAGCGCTAGTGGTCCTATTCCAGGTCTAGATTGATGTTGGATAGTGCTCTCAGCGCATTGGGACCAAAGGAGACACCGGCACCAATTTCGGCAAAAGGTTTGTGCTTGCTCGTATACCTGCACTTTGATGGCGAAGGCGAGTCCGCCGATTCCTCCGCCGACGATGGCGACTGTGAAGTCCTGCGTGGACGGTTAAATCGGTTGGTTGTGGCTGACATGGTAGATTCTATCTTACTCACATCAAGTGATGCATTGTTGGAATGAAAGTGAGCTTGGGGGTGGCTGTCGGAGATATATATATGGAGACAGAGACATGGTTAATGCCGACTTGCCGAATAGACCGGTTGGCGATCGCTGTCGACTGTACCAAACATGTAGTGTTGGTTAGTACTTTCCAGTTCATTTTTTTCATGCCATAAATCGATTTTTAGACAGAAACCGAAATGCTGTTTGTCTCTCTTGCCCGCTTGGCGGATGACGCACGTCTTCTGCCAGTAAAGCAGGAAGATCGCCCGCGGCAGTGCGGGGATGCACACCAACTAGTCATTGGCGTTCCCTTGAGTTTTGTTATCAACATTGGGAGTTTGTTTGGCCAATTCGTGGAATGAAATATTGAGTAAGGAATTAAATTAAAGAAATGAGATGCGACTCGGAAACAACAACAATAATAATTGTAAATTCAGAAATTCCTTATGCACGTGGTTGCTTCCATACACATAGTGTTAATCCTTACCACAGCCGTTAATGAATTACCACCATCCCTTCGCTCAGCAACACATGGCACAAATATAAACCAGTACATAATTTTGATTATAGTATGCATAAGACTTGGGATCAACCAATAGAACAATTGCATGCCCGGATACAAATATACGGTGACATCTATAAACGACCTGCAGCCAAGAATTTAGGACTTGGCAATAGCTCCACGTCGCCCGCTTAATCCAACATCAGCCATAGCTCATTCATGAAAGACAAAAAGCAAAGTTACACGGTCTCGGCGTGTTCCTTGGTAACCTTTTCATCCATCGTAGCCAGGGCGTCTGTGTGGAATGGCATTTCCTGGGCAATACGCACAGGGTCGAAAGCGTTGCTCGACTGCAGGAAAATGCCGTCAATCTCTTCAAGCGATCGGCCCTTGGTTTCCGGGCAGAAGAAGTAGAAAAAGGCACATCCACCAGCGCTGATACAAGCATAGATGATATAATACTTGTATCCAATGGTGTCGAAGCCAACTGGCGTTACTTCGGCGATCAAGAAGTTGAACAGCCAGTTAGCGCCGGCACTCATAGCGGTCACCTTGGCTCGAACCTGTAGTGGTGCGATCTCGGCTGCGTACATGAATGGCAACAGGAAGAGACCGATAGGGAAGCAGAAGAAAGCCAAGAAGTAGAATAGCAGCGATGCAGATGCAACTGAGCTGTTGCTCAAGTCTGACGACAGACCGGCTAGACAGGCCTGCGATACAGCCATTCCGAATGACGCAGCAATGAGTAGACGACGACGCCCAAATCGGTCAATGAGCAAAACCGCGAGGCCTGCACAGACGAACTGCCAGATCTGGAGACAACCGGAAATGATACGTGCCGTGGCCCCAGAGTAGCCCAGGTCGGTTTCAAAAATGGTATCGGAATAGAAAGTAATGACATTGATACCGGTCATCTGGGCAATGATGTTGACCGCGATAGCTATAATTGTGCGGTTGAAATTTCGAGTTTCGTTGAAAGCGAACGGATTGTGAGATCGCTCGGAACCTTGGTCATCCTGGAGTGACTGGTGGATGCTGTCCAAACCTTGAGCAACTGCTTCCGAGTCCCCATCAGCATCCTCCAGCTGGGCTAAGACTCTGGCAGCTCCCTCCATTCGATTCTGACGAACCAGCCAACGAGGCGATTCGGGCAGGAAAAGGATGCAGGAGGTTATAATGATAGCGAAAAAGCCCTGAAAAGCGATTGGAAAGCGCCAGCTGACTGAATTGCTCTTGACATAGTATAGGCCGAATTCGATCCAGGATGCCAAGACGATGCCACCAATGGCAAAGAAACCCTCAAGAAGGACCAGTTTTCCTCTGTTCTTGGCATTTACACTCTCCGAGACATACATTGGAATAGTTGCAGTGAAGGCACCCACTCCGAGACCTTTGTTTTCATAGTCTGGTCAGAAACGTGCTGATGGGGAAGCTGCCAGAAATAAACATACCGGTAACAACTCGAGCAACAATGAGTTGTGCCAAGGTAAAGGGGGTGGCCTGGAGGATGACTCCAATAACAACGACACATCCCGCCAGGAAGATGGTCCTGCGACGACCCAGCTTGTCACCGATAAAGATACATGAGAGGGCGCCCAAGGCACATCCGACCTCATAGATGGCAACAGTCGTGCCTATGGGGGGAAAAAGGTTAGGGTTCGCACAAGAATAACCGGGGAAAAAAATGACGATGATAATGATGATGGGAACGCACCTTGGATGGTTGAGTTGTGGTTTTTCTGGGCACCGCTGGTATGAAGCGTGTCAATTTGGGGAAACGTCGAGACAAAGCTATCTAGAGTCAGCAGGCCATTGGCAACGGCCTGGTCGTACCCTTGGAGCATAAACCCCAAGGCACAAACGATTCCGATGACAAAAGAGAGCGGTCGACCGCGAAGGTTGCCAAGCGTCATTTTCGGAAGGTGGGAAAAAGGCTAAGCTTTTCAGCCAAGAACGCCTGTGCGCCTCAACGAACGGGATTGGGGCAAGCAGGGGAAACGGCCTCTTTTCTGGCAGAGAATGGGATCGAGCTTCGAGTCGAGGGCGAAGAAAAAGGACCAGAGTCGAAGGAGAACCTTCCCCTCTGTCAGATGAGGGGAGGGCTTGGTTTTTCAGCCGGCCAGGGGGTCTGCACCAACACACTCGGAAAAGAGGGATACGCAGTGCAGCATCGGGGTGTCCCCCGCGACCAAAGGGTCCACGGCAACCTTCCGGATCACACAGTCGGCGAACGCAAAACCCGAGAGGGCAAGCCGACGGCCGACTCTGGGGCCATTGTGGGGTAAAGTCTCTAGAGAGATCAGTCGATTCGACGAAGACGGGGTAATCCGACTCGTCTGCTGCTGTTGGGCGCGACGGCTCATTTGCCGGCTGGCGGTTAGTGTGACCCTGGCGAGAAACAAGGGAGAGATGACCGGAGAGCTTTGACTCAGCTACAGCGCGCTAGGCAAACGCGCCAAAGAGGAGCTTGGGCGACTACAGAGAGAGACCTCTCGCCGCCACCGAGACGTGATTGTCTGCATCTGCACTGAGCGAGTGCATTCTGGGAGTTGACCGGCCAAGGAAGAAGTCGCAGCTCTCTGCTAGGCTTGGCAGGTTGACGATCTCGATAAAGTATGCGTAGTCAGACTATTTCCCCGGAACATGGCAGCGCTAGTCCGCATCGAGTCCCGGCTGGCCTCTCTCCCCACGCCGCACCCGGCGCACCGGGGAGCGTGCACGTGACTGCCGCGTAGGCCCGAGGGACTAGCCGGGGTTAGGGCACAGTAGATCATGTGATGTGCCCGACTGGGTCTTGGCGAGGAAAAAATTTTCAGCTTGTGTGGCCGCACATCCTCTTCTCCGTTGTCTTGCGTGTGTGTGCCTTTTTCCCTTCTTGTGCCTGTGTTTCTGGCTCTGTCCCGGGCTGTCTGTCGTTCACACTCACCCCACCAATGCCCCTCCAGCAGCGCCTCCCAAGCTGCTGCACAACCTCCGGTAGCGCCTAAAGCTACCCTACCACACGCTCCCTCCGGGCGCTTTCTTCGAGGCTCAGGCTCGGTCAGGCGCGGGCGTCGCAGGCCTTTTTTCCACGGCCCGCACGGCCGCCCTCCGTCACCACGTCGTCCCTCACCTCCCCCGCAGTCTTCTTCTTTTCTCTTCCCCTCCGTTCACAACCTGCAGCTGGTTCTGCCTTTTTCCCCCGACTTGCACTTGCTGCCAGACAGGCTCATCTCCCCACTCGCTTCGCGCTCTTCTGCCGCCCGTACGCGACTAAAAAGAAAGGCAAGAAAATGGGTCCCAAGAAAGAGCCCGTGGTTGAAAAGGTCCTCTTGGGCCGACCGGGAAACAACTTGAAAAGCGGTATCGTATGTGAGCAAAACATCTTTCTTTCAATTGCCTTTTGAGTTTCTCTTCGCTCGTATCGGAGATTTACAAAAAAGGAAAAATTTTTTTTCTTCTCGCTTAGCTTGACCCGGACCGCTCACAATTTGCAGGTTGGTCTTGCCAATGTGGGCAAGTCGACGCTTTTCCAAGCCATCACAAAATGTTCCCTCGGTAACCCTGCCAACTTCCCATATGCCACCATCGATCCCGAAGAAGCCCGTGTCATTGTCCCAGACCAGCGTTATGACTGGCTTTGTGAACACTACAAGCCTAAGTCCCGTGTGCCCGCCAATTTGACCGTCTATGATATCGCCGGTCTCACTCGCGGCGCTTCCACTGGCGCTGGACTGGGTAACTCGTTCTTGTCTCATATCCGTGCTGTCGATGCCATCTTCCAGGTGGTTCGTTGCTTCGACGACGCTGAAATCATTCACGTCGAGGGTGATGTCGACCCTGTCCGTGATTTGAACATTATCAGCGAAGAGCTGCGTCTCAAGGACATTGAATTCGTTGAAAAGGCCTACGAAGCCCTGAACAAGCAGACCAGGAGAGGAGGCCAGAGCTTGGAAATGAAGAAGTTGAAAGAAGAGGAGGCCACTGTTGGCAAGGTCCTACAATGGCTGAAGGATGGCAAGGACGTCCGCAAGGGAGATTGGACCCCCAAGGAGGTAGGGTTTCCCATCTTTTCCCGGACCCCCACTCCTCCCTTCACAATTCACTTTGCCCATGCAAAGTCACAACTATTATGATGAATAAGAGCAATTGCTCGAATATAACCCAGCTCGTCGAACACCTCGTTTAATCTCACGTTGAGGCTGTCTTGAGATAAAAATCTTGTCTGAATATGTTGTTTTATGAACTCGCTATTATTGCACTACTTCCGTTTTGTGGGTGACACATCGTGCTAATCAAGAGTTAAAATTAGGTCGAGGCTATCAACCCTCTGTTCCTTTTGACTGCCAAGCCCGTTGTCTACCTGGTCAACCTGAGCGAGAAAGACTACATTCGCCAGAAGAACAAGCACCTGCCGAAAATTGCAGAATGGGTTAAGACCCACGCAGCTGGTGATACCATCATCCCACTTTCCATCTGTTTTGAGGAAAGATTGACTCAATTCGAATCCGACGCCGAGGTCGAGGAAGAATGCAAGAAGTTGGGTACTAAGTCTGCTCTGCCAAAGGTCATTGTTACCATGCGTAATGCTTTGAACCTTGGCAGCTTCTTTACATGTGGTTCTGACGAAGTCCGACAATGGACTATCCGCAAGGGCACCAAGGCGCCTCAGGCCGCCGGTGTCATTCACACAGGTATATTTCCAGAGTCATTGCAAATTACAGACACCCGAAACTAACGAAAGGTAATAGATTTCGAGAAGACATTCATCCAAGCAGTTGTCTTCAACTATAACACTCTCAAGGAGTACGGCGATGAAGCCTCTGTCAAAGCGGCCGGAAAGGTCATGACCAAGGGCAAGGAATACGTTGTCGAAGACGGCGATGTTCTTCTCATCAAGGCGGGTGCTGCCAAGGGCTAATGCTTTGAAACAAGCAAATTGAGTTCTTTGTTTTGCACCTTGAATTAGTTTCGGAAATTACTACTCTGAACTTGGCAATGACAATGCCATTGCTGTGATAATCGATAGTAAATAGAATATTTACCATAATGACCGGTAAACAAATGACTCCTATGTAGATGAATTATGAATTAATGCATCAGTCACCATCATGGGCCTACCAGGCATTTGCTACACATGCAGGCTTGGTGGGCTTTGAACAGGAAGATTTTTGCGGCAAACTAAACACAGAAAAGACAGACAATAAGAGAAATAAGAAAAACAATCAAACTAGGATAGTTAAACAACCCATACATTGATGTACCACCGAAGACGATGCTCATGCTTTAGCTAAATATGAGCTCCAAAGACAGCATCTACCCTGCCTTCCCCCAAAATTCACCTACAAAGTCCTGTATATCCTTCCACAAAGTCTCGGGCATCTCCAGAGCAGCAAAATGTCCTCCCTAGGAACGAATACGTTAGCTTTCGTTTAACCGTCAAGCGGAGAGACTTTTGCAACATACCTTGTCATGTGTCCTATACCAATTCACCTTGCCAGTATGATTAATCCACGCCTTTGGTGGATTCGCAAGCTCCTTCCTAAACCAGGAATACCCCAATGGAACATTCACCCCCTTCCAACCATACGTAAGCGGTCCGGAGTCACCTTGAGCTACCAGCCGATGATGATATATCGACGTCGGATAGCATCCCGAAAACCAGTACATCGACACATTCGTCAAGATAAGATCCGTCTCGACTGGATTGTCAACCCAAGTAGTCATCTTCTCGCCTAGCCAAGCCAGTACCCCAAGCGGATTGCTGCCAATCACAAACCCGGCGGTCGAAGGCTGTGTACCGTTGAGTTTGACGAATGTCATTTTGTTCTTGACAAACTCCATGGTGTTGACTAGCGACTGTGTTTCCTCGGGGGTGTATTTGCCGGCATTGATATCTGCTTCGACGTCGACGCCTGGCGGAGGAGGTATGTTTAAGAGATTGACGTGAACGAGCTTGCAGGCTGGGTCATTGCTTGCAACAACCAGTGCGGTGGCTGAGCCGAGGTCTCCGCCTTGAACCACATATCCAGACTCTGAAAAGCCCAGAGTATGCATCAGCTTGGAGACTAGTCGCGCATTGTCGGCGTGCGTAAAGTCCCTGTCAATCGGCGGCGGGTCGGAGAACGCATACCCGACGTAATGGGGCATGATTATGTGAAACGGTAGCGTTGCCGGTTCGTATTGAGAACGCAACTGGAAGAGCAATGGCAAGAACTCGACAATGGAACCCGGCCAGCCATGGAGCAATAGCAAGGGCACTGCAGAGGGGTTCTCGGAGAATAAAGCAAAGAAATGAATGTTGTAGCTCTTCGAGTCGTCATCTGCAATGTTGATTTTGTACTGGGGGAACGAGTTGAGAGTTGATTCCCACTTTCTCCTATATACATACATATGCACCGGTTAGTTTCAAATCAATTTATTGATAGTGTACGGAAATACTTACCAGTCGTATCTATTCTGCCAATATTTGGCTAATTCAACTAGGTCCTTCCTTGGAATACCTAGGGAGCCATCCTCACACGAGTTCGCCCGGTTTGGGGGTGCGATTGGGGAGAGCTCGAGGAGCAGCTTGAGTTTGTCAATCTCGGCGTTCGGGATGGCGATGGCATAAGGGGAGAGGTTGACTGACGGGTCGATAGGATGGGGTAATTTGCTGAACGGGATCGAGACCATCGTTATAGCTCAAGCGTTCCTGAAGAATGTCTGTTTCTGTACCTGTGTCTGTCTGTGGTATACAAACAGCGTCTCAACATCTAACACCCAATCCATGGCTTTTTATGTCATTCATGCAGCTTTCCATTAGCTTCGACTAGAGTCATACCCCATTCGAGAACATTCGATTATGTTAGAATCCATTCGGCGAATATTGTTCATATCACGTCGTGTTCTTGTGTTGCAAGTCGATAATGACTCACAGCGGCTCCATGTCTGATCCGAATAGGGAAAATAGGGTGCCTCTTTTGCACGTGACTGCTTGTCAATCCAATCCCCAAGCTTGCGTTGAATATTTACGCCCTTGCAATATCGGAATCATATATTCCAGTACATTTCAGACCTGATGTATCAATTGATGCGTTGCGCAACTCAACTCAAGATGTCTGTTGCTAAGCTCATTGATATTGTGCTCAGGCCACTAGCTACAACTTCTAGTCTCGTTGGCATTCGATCTTTATGATTTCCATTTTTGACTCTATATAATTTCAAATATAAAAACCATCAGATTTGAATAGACTACAGTGCTATGGAAAGAATAATTATAACGTTGATGGGATGGCGAACTAACCGGCATAACTTCCCCGCGTCGTAACAATTAAATTGTCGTCACATGCGACGCCTGCCCCGCCGCCTTTTGATGCTCCTCAATCCATAAATGCAAAGAACACTATCTTTGCGCATACTGAAAACCCATTTCTATCTCCGGAATCTCTTTCTGGTACTCTGATTCTATCATTATTTCCACGGCCCTTTCAATTGAAGCTGTCTACTCCTCCGACCCCGCATTCGAGAACCAGAAAAATCCTTCGCAAAGCAGCTCGAACACAATAAACACGACATAGAAAACAGTCCAAGCAGTTACATACCAACACTATTATCCCCCACATAGTCAGGGTCCAGTACAATAATGTTCAAAAAAGAGTGCGCTTCCTCCTGTCCACCTCTCTCCACCCACAAACACCCCTGACACTGCATAAACAGTATCCAACCGGGATCGCGATCCAAAGTCAAATCCTCTGTCCAGCGAGGTCTCCGCGCCAAATTCATTGAAACATACCCAGGTTTCGAGCCGTATATCGAGGAGATAATTCCCAAGAAAGCTTCTTTGGAAGCCGTGAAACTGTTCGTTACCACCTGTTGTCGTCTTCGTCGTCGTCGTTGTTGCAAGTTTCATTTTGTTAATATCCTCCAAGACCAGATCGCGCAACGCTGTACGCAATCGACTCAATCCCACTCTTTTTCCAACCGTTCGACGGTCCTCCCATTCCTCACCTGAAGCTCGTGCACTCCTTCCCCGATGCGATTCCTACAATCGGTATTGACCGAGGTGCGATCCGGTTTGTCCTATCGGGCGCTGCGTTGATGGTTCCCGGCTTGACGTCCGCCGGGGGTTCGCTACCAGAGAAAGAGAAAGCTCTTAACGACGGAGACGTAGTTGCTGTGACCGCCGAAGGAAAGGAAGAGGTCTGCATGGTGGGACAGTTGAAAATGGGCACCGAGGAGATGAAGACAAAGAATAAGGGAATCGCCATAGATGCAGGGCATTATCTGGGGGATGGTTTATGGAAAATGACTCTGGATTAAACCTGCGTTTTAATTCCTCGTGGGTGTCCTTTAGAAGAAGCAGAAAAAGGAAGAAACGTGAGATGAATTCTAAAAATCGACGGGCGAGCCCGTGTTATGATGCATATACAGACATTAAGCGCTAAGTGCAGAGTTGATCTACATTGAGATATAAGGAAAAAGTATATAGGAACGAAACATCTTTGAGAAAACACCCGAAAGCATCAGGTTATGCTGATGATAAGTCGTCTATTCCACTACTCCCACCGTCCGAGACCATCGCAGCAGCATCGCCTTCATCATCAGTCCGTAATGTGATGTGAGATAGATTCGACGATGTACCACCACTCGTCACAGACGAGATATCACTCCCCTTTCGGTTACGATGGTGCATCCGGCGCGGAGAAAGAGGTGAAGGCACCGAAGGTACGGGGAGGTTTAACCCTAACCCCTTCATATTTCTGGCATTTGCATCCCCGCTGCCAGATCTCTGCGTTACGGCTCGCCGGAGGCCAACTCGATCAATTGTCC
Source organism: Talaromyces islandicus (assembly GCA_000985935.1). Lineage (NCBI taxonomy): Eukaryota > Fungi > Ascomycota > Eurotiomycetes > Eurotiales > Trichocomaceae > Talaromyces > Talaromyces islandicus. The sequence goes on along the minus strand of CVMT01000002.1, from coordinate 1,055,268 downwards.
GGCGGAGCATTTCTCCTGATCTATCAAGCGCTATGAGAAACCTTGCCAGCTCTGCACAAAGATCCCAATCGTTTTTCTGGGATGCCAGTCCCAGTAGTCGCACCGCGTAGTCTTCAGTTCTAGCTTCACTGTCTTCCTCTTCTTCATCAAGTGCCTGAAGCACTAAAAGGTATCCAGCCGCGGTTTTTAGAGACTTGAGCTTCAATGCTTGTTCAAAAAGGTCCTTTGGCGGTGGAAGATGAGCAAATAGAGTACGCCAGGACCGAATTTCATTCTTTCGAGTACATTGCACAACGATATCAAGGTAGACTCCCGTTGGAAGAGAAGCCTGCAGAAACGAGATGACTGACGGTAGAAGCGGCTGTGATGTTTTTGTTGTATCGTTTTGCGACTCGCCCCGGCTCTGGCCATCCACCGCATCGTCGAGCACGTGATGCAAAAGAATCTCCATGGCATGCGGAAAGTATGATAGATGTGAGTAGTAATGAGATAATGAAAGCGCAGACGGCATGTCCACGTTTGCAAGGCTATGCCGGAGGAAGTATGGAAGAAATAGATGCGTCTGTAATTGTGAGGGATCAGTTCATGCATAGCCTACAAAATAAAGCAGAGACTTACACGAATAGCGAATTTCAAGAATGAAAAGGTCACATCTCGCCTTTGTATTAGTTCTGATTCGACCCCAAGGACGATGCCCTTGTTCAAAAGCACTGATAGCGGATAAAAGTCCACGGGAACTGGGAGAGGCTTTGGGACGTCATCACGCTGTAGGATTTCTTGTATGTCGCTCCAGGCGACAAGATCGCGTCCGCTGAACATCCACAAGGAATCCCGGAGAGACAGATTGCTCTGAGCAGCTTTTAACACTACGTCAGCTGATGGGCTCGTCGGTACGGGATCTTCTGCAGGCGGAGCAAAGTTAAACGATAACTGGTCTCGCATCAGAACGTAGTACTCCACGTCCTGGGCAACTATGCGCATGTCATATTTCAAATCACCGGTGCTTGATAGTGATGGTTGCAGTAGGACAAGATTGCCGTCTACCAACAACAAGACAGAAGCCACCTTCACATCCTGCGACGGATCTCCATTACCTGCCCCAAATGTTAAGTTGCGCACGCATAGGTTAGGCAAGGGGTTGACATACGCATCTGCTCTTCTGGCAAAATCCAGCTGATAGAGCGAACCCTAGTCGGGGCTCGTACAATTCCGTAAAACGCTATTTGCCCAACGGGCACCAGAACAACACCTCCATAGGTAGAGTTGATAACATAATGGTAGAGAATATTGTCATATGTATAGACAAGAAGCGAGTCTTCTCCAGACGGTCCAACGAATACTACTGGAGAAGGAAGGTGTTCGACGTGGAGAATATTGTTGTTATTTAGAGGCAATTCTCTCGAGTATAAGCGAAGCTGGGGTCCCGTGTTAGTTTCGAAGTTTTGCCTTCTGTATGTAATAATCATACCTCGTAAGAACCATTACTTTCAACGGCCGCAATCAGAATGTGACCGTACCAGCACATCCCACCTCTGACTGCAAATGAATTCTCTGCTTTCGAGTCTTCAAATGTTTTCCAACGCCCACTGCTGACGCTATAATGTGCCAATCCCCTTCGGCCTGCGATGCAAATATAGCGTCCATCTTGGGATACTACAGACGCACGAATAGGCCATTGGGCATGGAGATACGCAGGCGGATACTGCGCATGGTGCCAGAGGGAATCTTTCCCAGAGATTGTCATAAGATCGGGCAAATCATGTCCCCGATATAAAATGACTTCGGTGCCTGTTTGCAAAAGGGCTCTGGCTAGATTAGCCGCAGAATAACACCCTGTTAAAGCACTGCGTGCTGTTTCCAAGACCCATAGCCTGCGATCTTTTGGAGACGACAATATAATATCCGAGCCCCCTCCAATCCAACATCCCATTGTTACTCCAGTCAGCCAATCTTCACCGTTGTCTTTGGCCATTGTGCGATCAGCCGCGAAACTACTTCCTCCAACTTTCCCGAAGACACTCCAATTCGCCCAACCGTGTTGGTAACCAGCGAAAAAGCAGTACCCATCCGGCGAGTAACTCATGAATGTGAGATTTCCGGTAGCGGTTGATGATGCTGGTGGCTGAAGTTTATGTGAGAGCATCACGTTTCCGACATAATCTTTTGCAGTGTAGACCAGAACCTCGCCATTGGCACAGCTAACAGCCAGCAGAGAAAACCTTGCGTTAACTGCTGCTTTGACTGCCATCTGACCATCATCTGCGGGCGTATGAAAACAGTGTCCCGCGAAAAGTTTCGATGACTCCTCTGACTCCGCAGTGTTGTTGGTCTTTCTTTGCACAGTAAACGCACGCCCGTCACTGGTTATCCATATCAACAGACTCATAGCTCGATCGTAGACCATTTCAATAACAGTTATTTTCTTCGATACATTCAAGGTGCGACTTAAAAGTTCCGAGGTTGTTTGATTCCCGCTCTCGTCTGGGGCCCATCGAATACACTGAATCGCAGCGGGTTTAAGGGTAGAGACAAGGAGTTCCTTGTCCAAGGCCAACGCCTTGCCAATACCAGATTCCACCATGATGGCCATTCTGAATCGGATACTGACATCTTTGATACCGTTAAACTCTTCATTTCCGAAGTGGCGGGCAAGTTGTTGACGACGGTGAGGATTGGAGTGATCAAAATGCTGCTGGTAGACTCGGGTGTTTGGGTCGGAAGCAATTGTGTATGTGAGAAGGTATCCCTTGGAAGTCTGCACGACGAGGATCGTCGAGTCAGGGTGCAAAAGAAGAGCAACGTTTGGCCCATATGTTTCGAGCGAGGCAGAGGAACGAGTGACCGCGGCTACGACGACAGAAGGCTGGATTGACTTTGTTTAGCTAAGCGGACAACTCGTAGTCACAAAAGGCGCGCACCTTTGTTTGCCAGATTGTCATTGACGACTCCGTCATGGTCGCAAACAAATGGCCTCCCCTAGAAACACAGAGGCCATTGATGGGCTCGTCGGCCCATGGACTCGGGCCATCTTTCCGCCCATCTCTCTCCAAGCCTTCCGGCACCTCCTCTCGCTGTTGTTCGTTCTCAGACGTTTCGCTTTGGGGCTCATTCAGATCGCTCAATGGCGTGGTGGGGATGTTAGGCCCATTGACCGCGTACACCCGGGGCACGCCATTCGGCCAATACATGGCTTAAGAGTGGGAGGTCGTCACACGGAAGTAGTCGCGGACAGCTGGAGGCATCTCCACAGAGCGGAGATCTTACCGAGCCAAGGACAGACTACTATCAGAGAGCCAGTTGTGCCATGTTCTGCAAGTGCCGGTCGCCGCTGCGCCTTGCGACATAGAATCCGAGATCGATGTTGTGTACAAACGACGATAGCTTCGTTGCGGAGGACTCGAATGACCACAGCGGGAGAATCACGTGTCGATAACCGCGGAGCCACCGAAGCGTCTAGAGTCTAAACGTCCCGCCGCGGCTGGGCTTAAAAGCAGCTCCCCGCATTTCCTGGCACAGCTTTTCTTGCCTCCAGGCACAGCATATCAACAATAATATTCCATCTACTACCATGGTGTGTTGTCCTGTCCCTCATTTAGACCGTCTTTCTCGTGCTAACTCAGACTCTCAGGCCCCGACTGACTCGAAAAAGCGCTTGGCGCTGGCCATTATCGATTTCCTGGGATCCAGTTTGAAAGACGGCACCCTGACTGCGGAAGACGCTGATTCTATCGAAATCGCCCAGAATTGCATTGCTGAGACATTCAAAGTCGACCCCAGCGATGATGCTGCCGTGAAAGACGCTCTGGGTGGCCAGTCGCTCGCCAGCATCTACAGTGTTTATGAGAAACTGAAGAGCAAGACTGCGGGCGCCCCAGCGGCTGCTAAGGAGGAAGAATCCAAGCCCGCAGCACCACCCAAGTCCAATGCCACTCCGGAATCCGACAAGTTGAAGTCGGAAGGAAACGCCGCTATGGGCCGTAAGGAGTATGCGGCAGCTATCGACTTGTATACAAAAGCTCTTGACATCGCCCCATCAAACCCGATCTACCTCTCCAACCGCGCTGCAGCTTACTCGGCTTCGGGTCAGCATGCTAAGGCTGTCACAGACGCTGAGGTTGCTGTGAATGTAGATGCGCAGTATGCCAGAGCCTGGAGTCGACTGGGCCTTGCACGCTACGAGTTAGGCGATGCTAAAGGCGCTGTGGAAGCTTATGAGAAAGGCATCGAAGCGGAAGGTAACGGTGGAAGTGATGCCATGAAACGCGGCCTGGAGACATCGAAAAAGAAGGTTGAAGAAATGAAACGTGCAGAGTCTGCGCCTCCGGCTGAAGAGCTAGATACTGCCTCTGGAGCTTCTAGGGGAGCCCCAGGGGGAATGCCGGACCTGTCCTCTCTGGCCGGTATGTTTGGCGGCGGCGGTGGCGGCGGCGGTGGCATGCCCGATTTGGGTTCTCTCATGAGCAACCCCATGTTCGCAAGCATGGCCCAAAACTTGATGAGCAACCCCGAGATGCTTAACAACGTCATGAGCAACCCCCGTCTTCGTGAAATGGCCCAGAACTTTGGTGGCGGCGGTGGTATGCCTGATATGTCGTCTCTTATGAGCGATCCCTCGATTGCTGAGATGTAAGATTTTCCCCGATTCTTCGATCTATTTGATTCGTAAACAATCCAACTAATAATGAAATCTTGCAGGGCGAGAAATATGATGGGTGGAGGAGGAGCTGGTCGAGGAGCCGGAGGACAGTAATCTAGCTTTTTTGAATTCCTCCATACGATTCATGACTACGAAACATGACGCGCACAGTATAATTCTCCCTTTGGGCTTCATATTAGCCGACATCAATCAGGATAGAAAGTATAGCAATTTCCTGCTGTGATAATACGCTTCTATTATATAAATATATTTGCGAATCAGACGAAACGTATATGTCAATTGATGCGATGGTGTTGTCGATATAGGTGTAGATTGCCACGAATTGGTTCATTTCAGCCATTTATTGTTCTACATATACTACATTGATGATAAGAAAACTATATTTACATTACTAGTAAAACAAAGGAAAGATAATATAAAGTTTAAGAAAAGCTGGAGCACGAACGACACTGTCGTGAATTGGGACCACATATGCCATGCCATCAGCCCGAGGGCCAGGGGTGTGTATAGCTCAACTCGCCAAAACTTTTTCATCAACGACAACGTAGAACCAGGCTGGTTGCCAGCGTCTGCTATGGTTGCAAACGATGAGAGGAGATAGAGGTAGAATAATACATGAAAGGTGTTAGAATAGTAGAAGCCGATCACACCGACATCTCACAAGCACAAGTTGGGAGGTAAAGTACAAGAAGAAAGGGTAAAAGGTCGATGACAGCGAAAATAAAACAGATAGCATGACACAATATACTCCATCCCGCCGGTGTCTAGTATGCATGATTAATATAGTACAATCAGATGATTAAAGCATAATAGCCAAAGTCGATGACAGCCTGAATGTGGCCATATCATTAAAACCCCAGGTAATACCTTGAGCCGGTACCGAAACTTAAATGTAGTCCCTCGCTGCCTTTTGCAGTTCGATCATTCTCCAGCCTCTGGTTTCCGGGTTGTTGACATCCTCGGGAATCCTGGTGACACCGATCGCGTATGTGACAAGCTGGACTCGGTCTTCCATTCCAGCAGCAAGTTCGTTGGTTTTGGCGTTGCGATAAACATGGACTTCTTGGGTACGGCATGTAACCACAAACACGGGAATGTCACCCGGTTCCAACATACGGGCGTTGGCGATATCGACGCCTCTGATGTCCACGATGCGGCCATCCGACTTTAGCCCAAGGGTGGTGTACTGTTGCGCCAATGCAGAATACACCGAGTACTGCGCGTCCGATAACCAAAGCTTCAGCGTCTCAGAGTCTCCCTTGACATATGCATCGAGAACTTCTGGCAAGATGTATTCGCGCATCTCTCGTAGGAAGGGTTCGAGCTGGAAACTGGGATCCATCTCGCGGAATTTTTTAATCACTCTTGCAGTTTCATTCTCCGCGAAGAATCCGGCGACACGATCGGAAATACTTCGAGCTGTTGAAATGAGAGGATTTTCGGATTCGTTATAGGTGTCTTTGAGGGAGAATAGTCTTTGCATCACGGGGCTTGTATCGCGGAAATCACGCCAGGATTCTTTCCAGGCGGAATCCTTGTGCACTGTCAAATTTGTACCAGCACTGTGTTGTGGTTATTAGCTGCATGACATGTGAAACGAACAGGGCCTCACTCACTCTGGATCCTCTTCCATTTTCTCAATCTTGCCCTTTCGACCAGAGTTTTGTTCACGCAATTGTCGTTGGCGCCGGCGTTCCTCCTTTTCAATCCAACCGCCATAGCGCGAGCTACTACCGTCGTCAATAGCATCTTTGACGCCACCAACCGCCGTCTTGTAAGCCTCGGTTTCTCGGACGGGTCGCGTGGCCTTTTCAATGCCTTTCCCCGTAACGGTAACTCCTTTACGAAGTCCTTTAACCACAGATGTATCCCATGTCCAAGCTGCTCCCTGTCCTATGGCTTTTCCAGTCGACTTCAAAGCAGATGCCGTACCCGACGAGGCAGAGGAGGAGGCTGCTTCGTAAGCAGCACGGGCTCGCTTGACCGAGTCACTTTCAGTGAATTGGTGTGCAGAGGATGCAAGCGCCTTGGTAGACTCTTCCCACTCTTTCGATTTTTTGAACTCGGACTGCAGCGTCTCGGTGAAGACTTGCCACGGGGTCTTGTCTCCATGGGGCGGAGGAGGAGGAGTGTCTTTTTTCTTGTCTTCAGATTCTCCTTCCTTCTGGCTATCTTTCTTGCTATCGCCATCAGATTCCGATTTCGATTCCTCTTTCTGTTCTTTGCCCTTCTGATTGCTGGCCTGTGACTCCTTTTCCTGTTGTTTTTGACTCAAAAACGACGTAGAATGCAGGCTTCGTCTTAGGTAAGGCGCGACTGCGGGTGTGTAAGACGTCGTTGAAGCATGATTGCTGTTTATCGTAGATTGAGCCTGGATTAATAGCCTCTGAAACGCAATGTTATGGCCATTTGCGCTTCGCAAGGCCTGACCACGGAGAATAGCAGCTGTCCGCGCAGAACTCGAGAATTTTGCGGCAGAGATCATCTTGAGCTGATCTTGGGGGTAAGAGATAAAATAAGAGGCAGCAAATGCTCTCGGATTGCCCCTGACAAGCAAAACGCAGCCCGGCCAAATGAAGCAAAAAATTCGCAATGATGGACGAAGTTCTCAGTTGACCTCGGAGGAGTGGCGGAGAAAATGTTCGTCCTAGTGAGTCCGATAATCGCGCCAAGACCCGAAAGCCAGCCCAGCAGAGTTCCCGATACCGTCTCTAGCAAAAAACCACATCTGGTCCACGGCACTCATTTACGTTTCGCTGGCTCTTAATTGGGTCTGCTTCGAGATTTTCCTTTTAAACAATTTCGTTTAATCTTCTGTTCATAAGGAAAGAGCTCGAGCCTGCTTCCAAACCCCAACCCCAATCGCGACAGCCTCGGCGCTATCCTAACGAACACCGTCCACCCAGTCGATGCCAGTTATGAGGGCCATGTTATGGAACACCTTAGAGCAAGCTTTGCCATGGGCAGCGCGAGGTAATCGATCCATTTTGGGACGTCTGGAAGGCACTTCGCACTTTTCCACTGCGTCCACTCTACGTGCACCCCCGACCTCTTCGAGAAATGCCGTTCGTCAGATGGAAAGCGACGTCCTGAAATCAAGCAGTTCAACCACTCCCAAACCGATACCAAACACCCAGGAAGGGGTTTCAGGAATTCAGGGAATTCTTGGTGTCATGAAAAAACCTCAGGAGTCAGAACAGGGGAAGTCAGTTTACATAGACGGATTGCGACAGAGACAGGAGAACCTCTATACTCCGTACGGCAACCGGAACCCCCCTTACAACCTACACGTTTTCTCTCATAAGCACAATACCATCATGACTCTCACACGACCGAATGGTAACCCCATCTTGTCCGTCGGCTGCGGCACCATGGGCTTCCGCAAGTCCCACCGAGGAGGCTACGACCCAGCCTTTCAACTATCATCGCATGTCTTCGCGCAGATCCAAGAAAAAGGCCTCCTCCGTGACATCACGGCCCTCACAATTGTTTTCCGTGGCTTTGGATTTGGCCGCGAAGCGTTCACAAAAGTGCTGTTAGGAAACGAAGGCCGCCATATCCGACCGCTAGTTACGCGTGTTACAGACGCTACCAGGATCAAGTTTGGTGGTACGAGGAGCAGAGCTGTACGCCGACTCGGTTAAAGGTGTTGAGGAAGATTTTTTTTCTTTCAAAACAACGTGACATCCTATGTTGGAATGTGGTGTTTTTTCGACTCGGAGAAAGTCAGGGTGGCTAATTGTACGAGTATGGTCACAAAATTGCATTTATGTGCGTGTAAATTATATTAGAAGCAGTGAATGAGTGTTAAAAGCTATTCCATTCAATTCATCTCTAAAGTTAGGAGAGAAGTTCCCTTACACGTGCAGTAAATAATAATCGCTTCACAGTAATATTGAGCAAGCAAGCAAATTCGGCCTTCCCAGTGCGGACTAGCGTGGCATGTGAACCCCCGGCGGGCTTCCACAGGCATCATCGAGACCCTCGACCTCCATGTTCTCTTTTCTTGCAACAACCCGCATTTCATATGAAACACAAGCTGCAGACTCCTCATGCTTTTCGATTCCCAACAATTTTACTTGTCGCCGGCACGTCTGCTTCATTTGATCAGCCCTTGACCGAGTTGCGCCATTGATGCCGAACATCTTTAACGGAGACTACCACCCAGCTTCTCGACCAACTGCTTGGGCGCAACATAAGAGCTTTCATGCTTCGGTGCCTGGGCGTCCGATGCTGTTCGGATGCACCCACTAAATCCCTTTATTCGTGCCTTCTTTCGAAGCACGATACCTGGACAGTGCGTCCCGGTAGATAACCATGTATGCGCAACCCGAGTATGTCGCCTCGCATAGATTCTAACCATGTCTAGGTACTCCTAGTTCCTACGACAGAATCGCTACTGGGATCCAAAGACCGAGAATCCGATGCCTACTACGCTGACCTCGTCTCTTCCGAGGAGTTCCTTGGGAGTCATGTCTTACGAATACCTACTTCGAGCGGCCCCTTAAATAAGAAGGACTCTACCAACGTTCGCGATACACGATCCAAAGCCAAGCAAGTGACAACTGTTAACGGTCGTACCGTGATTGTCAAGGAAAATTTAGTCTATAGCAATAAGGGTAGGTTTTGGTCGTTGTAGTTTTTGTTTGTTTGTTCTCACTATTTCTAGGCTTTAGATCACTTAACCAGGCCCAGCTTCTAACGGACGTCCTCTACTTTACCCCGACAAACGAGGCCCAGCCATGGCTCATATATTATATATCCAAGCCACTAGTTGGCGTATTCGAATTGGGAAAATTGGTTCAGGCGGTACCTCCGGGAACGACTCCTTTGCTAGAATCTCCATCAGCAGCCAATCAAAGTGCGCAAGGCACATCAACCCATCGCAAGCGCGACATAAAGACTTTTGAGGAGCTCTTATCTCAATTCCCTATGATTGCGCGGCAAATGCAGCCAGGGCTTGACAGACTGTTTCGAGAATTTGGCAAAGAGCTTGGAAAGCCCTTGCCCCCGCCTCCTTCACAATCGTCATCATCGTCTCCCGTCAAGGAAGACAACTTGCAACTTCGACACGACGTGTTACAGGAAGAGCGGCTTCCTTTCAATTCCGAAGAGTTTTTCGAGGATGACGAAGATCTCATGCGCCGCAGTTTAGAGACCGCGGTCACGGCAGCCATTGATCTCTTTCGTCTAGTGGACAAGCAGCAACTTTCATTCCTAGGCGCTTCTACTGATTTGACTGGACCTTTGGTGGAACGACTAATTGAGCGATATATTGCCCAGCAAGGCCATGAAGGATTAATATTTCCTCGACTCTGCAGCTTTCGCCGGTCCGAAGACATTGAGCTCGAAAGTAGGATTCGACAAATGGAAAACATTGACGTTTCTCAAGTTGGCATGACTATCGAGGGAGGGTTTCTAGGTAAACAAGAGCTGATCAATCGTCTCGGCATGGGGGTTGAAGAGTTTCGAAAAATGAATAATTCAACATGTCCACAAGACATGTTAGATGTTCTGCTGGCAACCATAAAAACAGTGACGGGGTCGGGTTCGCCAGATCAGGGGTCAGAGGCCACCTCAGAGAAGACTTGGATGTCGACCTTGACGGTGAACGCAGACATTCTTGTGTCTCTACTTCTTGTTGTAGTAATCAGATCCCAAGTACATCACCTCCAGGCAAGGCTTCTCTATATGCAACACTTTATCTTTGTGGACGATGTCGAGAGTGGCGAAATGGGCTACGCCCTGAGTACGTTTGAAGCCGTACTTACCTATCTGGTGAGCGAATCGGCTCCGCTTCGCAAAGCTAGCGCGCGCAATAAACGCCTATGGCAGGCGACCAAGACCGGAAATATCAAAGAGATGAGATCTATTTTGGAACCTGACGGGGATTATGAGGAAAGCATAGACGACACGAGCTCCAATTTGGAGTCAGCATTGCAAACGGACAACCAAGAAGAAATCCAGCCTGGACAACAATCTATTCGGTTTTCACCCGCCAATGGAGAGGGGCCACAAACAGAACTTAACCTCACTGGCCTTTCCTTAGACCCGCCTCCACTGGCTCATGTGTTTCCATTTCAGACATGGACAAACGACTCTGGTTTTGAAGATGTACCTCGACCCCGGAAAAGGGTGTCAATGGACGTCAGCAGCTTATCGGGATCTTCTGCGGTATCGTTACTTTCTAGAACAACCACTATCGCTTCAACCTTTAGTGGTCTTGAGGGTGATACTTCCATCGAGACACTAAGTCGAACTCAGGACCCTGCTGGGGACTCGGTGCCAATGATGGCAGTGGAAGGCCACCAGCCTAAAGCTCTGAGATATCTTCTTGACCTGCAAGAGTACTATCCCTTGCAAGTAATTCTTGAAGATACTAATCGCGATGGAACGACTTTATTAAGTGCAGCCGTCCAGCATGCTCACACAGAAGCCGTCGATATCATCATAAACTTCCTCTTCTCAGAAACGGATCAGCGTACAATCATGGCCTACTTGGAGAAAGCAGATATTCGTGGACGGACCGTTGCACACTACTTGTTCAGCGCTCCTGACTTAATGTCCAGGCTGGGTAATCTCTTGCCATGGAGGAAGAAAGACAAACATGGCCAAACTCCGCTTTTCGCAATCTGTAGATCCTACGACCACCCCAACTACCAAACCATGGTGAATGAAGCCTTGACAACCGCCCAAAAAGCGCAGGGAGATGGGAAACCCTTACGACTAGAGGATCACGTTGATTTGAAAGGCAACACGCTCCTACATATTGTCAGTGATCCCTTGATCACCATGCGAATTCTCCAGGACTGTGATTGTGATCCAAATGCAACAAACGAGAAGAGATTTACTCCGCTGATGATGGCAAGCAAGTATGGTCGCGTAGACCAAATGCGTAAGCTGCTTGGAGATGCAAGAGTGGACATTCATATCACGGAGAGCCGCGGCTTAACAGCTGTTGAATTGGCAAAGGATGATGAAGTTCGAAACAAAATCGATGATTTGGTATTGTTCTTGAATCCACCATCGAGTCCGGAAGACACAGCAAGCCGGATCACGACTGTTGTTCGTTCATATTTTGTGGAGGATGCAACGGTGCGGTTCATTTTAAAGTCGGGTGCTCAGGTGCTTTCGAATGATAGCTACAACGATACTTCACCTCGTCCGCCTCCTAACACTTATGCTGTCACGACGTGTCGTCGCTCATTCGCCGACTTTGAAAATTTGAGCCAATGTCTGGCTGTGGAGCATCCAGCGTCTTATATTCCGGTCATATCTGAAGCCCGAAACCCATTTCAGGTCCATTCAAAACCATCTCGGGCCGTTCTTCATGATACTCAAGAGCGACTTGACCAGTTCTTGAAAGTTTTGTTGGCCCATCCAACTTTTGCAACTCATGAGATGCTCTGGGAGTTTTTCCTGGTTCCTGAGCTGCAACCAGACATGATGGTTGATCGCTCTCAGCGAAAAGCGTCGGTGTTATATGAGTCCATTTACGACGACTATGCACCAATCAGCCCCGAGGGCATTCGAGATACAGAACAATTTGTGTCGCATGCGCAGGACATAGTCCGTGCTGCTCACGCCAACACTCGTAGTGTCATCCGGCGAGGCCATGCGTTGCAACATGCAGCATCTGATTTTGGTGACGCTGCAATGCTCTGCGCATCTGCCTTGTCGACACTGAAACCCCCCACTAATTCTTTACCTGTCTCATATGTGGATGCCTTTACTCGATATACGAGTGCCGTAGCTACATCGTCCTCAGACTCCTCTCCCCTTCTACAATTCCTCACAACAATGACATCAATACAAAGCACGACAGCGGCGATTTCAAATGCACTATCTCGCCCAGGACGACTGATCAATGCACTCGCATCGACCAAGCGTAACCTATCGCGGTCACGGTCATCGCTTGTCTCTTCTTCCCTGCCTCGAAAGTTCAACCTCAACCTGCCCGTGTTGGAAGAATCACGACTGAAAAACATACGAGACCTGGAGCAAAAGATTAACGATTCAGAAGCGCAGGCATCGCGACTTTCTCGAGAAATATCCTGGAACAAAGACGTGGTTGTTGGGGAACTTGCTGGATGGACATCGTGGCGTGAAAAGGTCGGACGGGATGCTATTCGAGCTTTTGTCAGGGCAACGGTTGTTCAGGAGAGGGAACGTGGACGACGATTAGAACGATGCCTCCGGAGCATCAAAGAAGTTGAGCTACCACCAGGTCGCTGAATGGAATTTCCCGGTATATGTCTTTAAAATAGTGATGATAGACGAACCTTATTTAATATTTCTGGACTAGCTTATACCTGGTTCAAGCAATTTTTTTACAGTATAAGGGGCTATTGTTCAAAGGCTCCTACATGACTGAGAGCAAAAAGATCATTGACGCTTTGGTATCTACGGAAATAAGAGGGAGCTGTCCCTTGACTCATAACTGGCAATGGCATTGCCTACATAAATTCGGGTCAACCCAGAAAAAACGAAAGAAAAAAAGTGAGACTCCAACGACATCAACGTCAGGAGTCCCGTCCATCTTCAAAAGCCTCAAGATGTTTTGATACAATCTCCAAGCCGAAGCGGTCAACTGGTTAAAGGAGTCGATTGTTCCCGAGTTGCTTCCTCGCGAGCAATACTGACAGTATGCATAGTATCCTCGAACGATCGACTCTGCTGGTCGGTTTCTAGTGGAGGTGTGACAATGACCGGAATAGTCGAGCGCGATGACGCCTGGTCATCAACCGGTGAAATGGTTGAAATAGTTGCCTCTCTCTGGCTGGCACTACTCTCTATCGCGGTGGCCTCCTGCTGGGCCTGGACCGTGTCCACTCTCTGCACTGGGACATACCTGTTGTCCCGCAGGATGTATATTTGCTGTGACATACTCCGTCGCGATGTATCGGTATCCTCGACCACGGCAAACTGTAGGGACGACGAGCGGCTTCTGTTGAACATGATGGATTCGCGTTCCGATTGAAACGAGGCGCGTTTTGTGAGGGCCTCTTGGTCATCGTCGAGAGGGTTTAGTAGTTCTTTATTTACCGAGTGTTTCTTTTCTTTCCTCTTTTCTCGGAAACGTTGAAACCAGCCTCGCCGCGCGATGAAGTTGTTGCTGCTGAAGAAATATAGCACCAAGCAGCCGGCGAGGATAACACCGAATACGACAGCAATGATTATTCCTGGTATGGTGACGGAATTTCCGTCGCGAGGTTGGATGGTAGATGTTGACTTGGGGACCATGTCGGACCAAACGGGTGCTGCGAGGGCGCAAGAGCAGGCCCCAAGAATGAGGAGCCCGGAAGTATGCATATTGAGGGTGTTTGAATGGGAAAGAGAAGGAGTGACACGAATAATATCAATTGATAACGCCAGTGTAGTGCTGAGATCAACCGCTATGCATTGGTGGCAAGAGATCGATGGATCGCCAGGACCTGACTCTGTATTTGAACAAGATCATCCTCGCGACTTGTTCTCGATCCAGCCTCGTTTTATATCTTGCCGAAGCTGACATGTCAATTGATAGCTCTGGGATCGATAGGCACGCCTCTAAGGCTATCTGCAACACCGCCTCTTTCCAACTTGACTAGGGATGGAAATAAACAACAACTCGCGTTAGAACAGAATGTGGACACGGCCAACCAGTCTGCGGCGAGTCAGGGCCAGGGCTAAGCAGCCCGAGCAATTGACCGCCATAAGCACTGCCGATGAACGCCAATAGAAGCCAGCCGGGGGTCGTTGCACACAGCCTATTTTTAGTGACATCCGGAGAGGCTCAGCCTTGGGGGAGGCTCTGTGGCTGCTCGCTAGCCGAGCCGCGGTTGCCCACATGGCTTTTCTCTCTCTTTGTTCCAGATGTCGTGCAATGCTTATTTTTGGCATTATGGGCGTTTGTTCATCTCGAGCCGTAGGGTTGGCTTCAATGTTGTTGGTGCATCTTAGTGAGAGTTGGTCCGGGGGTTGTACGGTTGAAGTTTAAACTTGCGTGCGCCATGCAATTACGCTCAGCCGCAGAATGCCAGCATCTATTATTCTCCGCGTTCTAGTGGATTTGTATTAGTCTTCTTTATTCTTTAATTTTTAAAGGTTAATCTCACATTGTTGGAAAAATATAAACGCTGGAAATAAATAGACCTCTAGTTCCAACTTCTTTTCTGGTCCAACCAACACTGCCTCGGTCCTGTTGGTAAGATGACCGGCGCTTGAGTCGAGGGGTCTTTTCTTTTGTTTTTTCTGTTGCAGAGGCATCAAATTCATTGATATATATATGTTAATTAATTACATCAGAAATTCTGATAACCGATTGATCAATAGACTCGATAATGGAAAGAAAAAGCATTGTATGCACAGGACGCCCTCTGATTGGGCGGGTGACATCACACGACGTCATCTAGGCAACCTTATTGATTGATCTCTATAAGAAAGACTCAATTTCGCTCTTGCATCCAACTGTGAATTTTAGCTCAAAGTGAACACCTGAACCTACTCGATAATAGCCATCACTTACTTATCCGCTCATCATGCCTCTTGTTGTGCCAGGAATTCATACGTCCTTGACGGGAGACGAAAAGACCGCCTGGATTGACAAGCTACTGGGCAAGACACTCACCGACACCACCAGCAACGAAGTCGTACGTTTTACCTTCTCTGAAAATTGGCGATTTGTATAGGTTAAAGTTCTTGAACTGATCATATGTATACAGTCTTTTGCCAAAAAAGACCTCCCGGCAGGGCACCGCGTGCTGAAGCCTGATTCGATGGCCACTCGGGACTACATCGAGGACCGGTATGTATATCATCGGCGTCTTTATTTTACACCAATAAATCTTGCTAATGAGTGTCCTGGCCCAGAATGAACATTCATGTGGATGATGAGGGGACCGTTCGCGACGTCCGCTTTGGGTAATGCCTAGACATGAGTCATGCCTATTGACGATTTGTTTCATGGTTTTATGTTCCATGCCTCCTGTATTAAATAGTTATTTATAACCCTTTATAAGGCTCGAAAACAGTTCACTACAGTATAATTCAAGGGTTGAGAATATGTAGGAGTAAGTCTGCATGTTTACTAATGACTGCCAAGACTTGACAACGCGGTTAGGTCACGTGCGTACTAGCCGTGTTCGGCATTTTCCAAACGCAGCGGCAGCCAATGGGGCGGCGACGCGACCCAGCCTCCTGGTTTCGGGGTAGCTCCTGGCAGCTTTCGACCTCATCTCACGCTGGGTAAACCGCTCTCCCCTCAATCACTGCTCTCTCAATAAAGCTCTGTGCCGGCACACCATGCAATTTGTTTTTGCCCGTCGAGGGCGCCGTGTCTTCCAGCGGCTGAACCTCCGCCAGGCCGCAGCCCTGTCGACTCGTGCTTCCCCTGCCGTGGAACCCATCCGACGCGTTTCTTGCCTCTCCAACGCTCGCACTGCGACGGTCGTGGTTAAGAGCACACACTCTCCCATTACTAGTCTTAGCAATGTCAATCAATGGGCCCGATGCTACGCTACCGCGGCCGCCGAGGGCACGACCAGCAAGACAGCTGCCAAAAAGACCGGCGCTGCCGCAAAGAAATCTGCAAAACCCAAGGCAAAAACGGCCAAGAAGCCAAAGAAGAAGGCTGTCAAGCCCAAAGAGAAATTGACTGAAGAACAACTTGCAAAAAAGAAAGCAGCGCAAGACAAGAAAAAGCTCAAGGAAGAACTCCAGAGATCCAAGGCAGAATCATTGGCAGCGACCGAACCCAAGCCTCCCCTGTCCCACACGTGGCCTTTGTTCATCAAGAAAAGGCTCCATGGCTTCAAGGGATCCGTGACTACCCAACTTTCCACTATTTCCGCTGAATTTAAAAATCTGTCTTCGAGCGAGCGAGAGGTGCGTGCTAATTGTTTCCAACATAAACCAATGCTGTGCGGCTGACATATCTCTCTTCCTTCTAGGAACTATCTCGTGAGCTAGAGCAATCTAACCAGGAAAGCACCAGAGCCTACACAGAATGGGTGAACTCGCATACTCCTTTGCAGATCAAGAACGCCAACACTGCCCGACGACGGTTGGCTCTTCTCACAGCCGACAGAGCAAACCCCATCAAACTTTCACAGATCAAGGACGAGCGCCAAGTAAAGCATCCTCGTACTCCTTTTATCATCTTTTACAAGGAGCGTATCAGTTCTGGAGATCTTAAGCACTTGAGTCTCATGGAAATGAGTGCCCAGGCCAGATCCGAGTATAATGAATTGTCGGAATCCGAAAAAGAGGTATGTGATTGGCTGCATGCCGCTTGCTGTTTGCGTTACTGACACAGAACCAGAAATACAAACAATTGGCGCAACAAGATTCGGAACGATATCGTCGAGAATGCAAAGAGGTCTATGGTCAGGAATCTTAAGACCAGCATCCTAGGCCGTCATCGATGCCAGTTTGTGGGATAAATCTCTTTTTACCGCCGTGAAGATAGATTCCTACCGCTTCATTTCCCCCTCACTTTTTCCTTTTGTTGAGAGACCTCAATGGAAGTAGTTGCCTTGGGATTCTTGCTCTGGACTTTTGTTTATTATTGGGTTCGGTAATATCCGGTATGATGCTTGTGCCACGTTTCCTTTGTCTTGGTTCTGGGACTGTATTTGTAGGCTCTCACTGTATTGGTGGACTGTGTTTTTATTCCTCTGTCTATGTTTGTATGCTTGGGTTGATGATGGCGGGCGTGTATGCGATGAGAAGTATAAGATCTAGCGTTGAATACCACCAACATGATATCTCCACTGTTTCTGATGCCGGTCTACGTTTTCAGATTCCTTGATCCAAGTTGTGTAAAATTGAACTGCTGGAGGATATTGAAGTAGATATAAATACAATTATCAATATTTATCAATATGTGACAGCAAAATCAAATTATAATGCGCTTTTCCTTTTCATCTGATCTGAGATAGTAAATAATGCCAGGAAATCTGCCACAGGGAGAAAAAAAAAAAAAAAAAACATGCGAGCAACGTGTTTAACGCAGCCTCCGTTGCCCATGCGACACTGATTATCAGCTTGCATCATTGTAGCGGTGAGGCCACACGCATCAACAGACCCGCTTTTTGGCTTCAATTGTTTCTCGGCGATTAGCTTTTATGGTTAGCTGCCTTTTTTATATTAATATCTTTCCTCATGTTAGCTATGACCTTTTCATTGAAATCGGGATTATCAGGTAGACATGCATGACGGGCATGGCCCTTTTTTTGTAATTGATGCTGTACATGTATGCAGGTAATTCCTCCGGATATCGCTGGCGGGGTAATACATGTAGTGACTCACATCAATTGATGCCGAGGTTGATACTGCACTTCTTGTATAGAAATTGATCGTATAATAGAAAATCGCTGAAAAGATTATATAGAGCCAACAGCCTGAAATAGTTATTTTTTACGTTTTTCTGTGTATATATTAATAAATAGCTATTGTCGACCGGCACCCCAGAAAAAAAGGACCGGATACATGCATAAGGCTGTTGGATCCGCTAGTCGATGAGTCTCCTGATGAGCTGTCCTTATGATCACTGTTAGTTTGTTGTTCTTCTGCCTATAAAACCTCATTCGTATGCTAAACACAGCATCTTGCATGTGGCGAAGGAATTGATCAATGAAACGCTCCACGGGCCACGCTGACAGCAATTCCCCATGAGGGGGTGGATAAACTGGCGTGGCGATGAGTTGTTTAGTTACTTTATCCAGGAACAGCATTCAGATTGGTCTTCGCATCCGCCCAATACGAACAGGCATCTGAGCTGTGTAGGCTCGCGATTTGTTGTTCGGTACCCTCATCAGAGTCATGCTGGTCCTGGAATCTCGCATGGAGATTGTGATCTGGACTGGAGTTTGTTCTCTGCAGAAGAAAAATTTTCTGCTTCCGGCGAGGTTGGTCGTGTGAGAATAATGGAGATAGACAATTCTAATCAATTCAAGAAAACAACAACAATATGTGTTTGATCTCCGAGTATACATACGTACTCAATTGTCAATTCCTTCTTGGCACTGTATTGCATTTGCGCCACGGCCCCGCAAATAAAAACGCAGGTGTGCATGCCACTGTATCCCGAACGTCGGATCCTTAGCCAGACTATCTTGCGCATGTCACACTGGGGCCCCTCAGCAAGGCCGACGCAGCAAAACACGTTGGTTTGAGTGGTGTCACGCAAGGGCGAGAGGGGCAAAGCGGCCCCTCCCTTCATCCGCCCGGTCAGATGCGGTCACTTCCTCATAGGTGTTTTGAATATGGTCGCCTCTGATGCGGTGAGATGAGATCCATCATGAAGGACAAGGGGCTCCTTAACAAGAAGCTGACATTGACTGACAATTGAAAGTAAAACTAGGCATGCATTATTGAGGATAGTACGATTGTATCGTGTGGTTTGGTCGTAGCTGTCGTAGGCTCGTACCTGCCGTTTACCGCCATGCTAATGATAGATGGCTGGAAGCTAGCCAACAGCTGGGGGAGTTTCGCAGTTGTTTCAGGCTTGCATCGATTGATAGATAGACTAGACAGGGCGAGGACAAAGAGAAAGAGAGAGAGAAATAGTAATTAATAGAGAAGAGAGAGAAGATATGGATAATTAGCTAGTTTGTTGGTACAGAGTATAGAGTACAGGGTAGGTACCGGGAGCTTAACCTAAAGGCTCCTTCCCTGTGTGGCAGCGACCCACCCCACCTTCCCGCACCGTCCCCGGCTGGCGACGCAACGACGTAATAATCATCCTCGCTAGTCCCGCATCGCGTCGCTATCGCCAACTAGTCATGGCCCATCATTGTCGCGGTGTCTGCTGCGAGCCAACGGCAGTCCGCGGCGATTTCACCCTAACATCTGGTTCGTGAGACGGTCACGGGGGTTCAGCATGCGGCGCAATGCTATTACAGTATTATTATGCGCGTGTCTTTCTTTCCCCCTTCATACCTATCTCCGACATTATTGCTACTGCTCACTCGAAAGCCTTGTAGCCTCGCCCTATCGGAGACGAACAGCACCGCTTCTTTTGTTCGACTCGAACCGTATCTGATCTCCGCCGTGGGATTCAAGGGATTCGATATCGTCGCCGGGAGGGCTGCCAGCCTACCTAGTACAGAGTACCAGCCATCTATTATTCTTATTGTCCGGGTGGCTGCCGCTTAGTCCCTATCGATAGGGAAAAAAAAATACCCGTATGCCCCTCCTGCTCTTATCCCATGTGAATTATGACATGCCAAAGTCCGCGATAATCATAAAAACCCAAGGGCAAAGCTAATCGTCAGAATCCAAGGCTCAAGCATATTGGTCTTCTTAGCTGACGAGTCGTGACTCGCAAGGGCGCGCGCGTCGGTGGTGAGTACTGTGAGTCGCCGGTGCCTGCGTGACCTCTATCACATCCAGTAGCAGCAGCAGCAGCAGCTGTGGTCCACTCGGCACACCACCTGTGTGAATAGTTTCTCGCCATCCACCCTGCGGTGCTGCTCTTGTGGTTGGCCGCGATCCCGCGATCCGTCCCAGCCCCCCCGTCGGAACTGGCCCACTCGCTTTAGCGGTTTCTCTTCCCTACCCCCCATACGAGTTACCCGTCAACCAACGAATGAGCCCAATTAAGCGCTTCTTGGTCGAAAAGAGGCAGCAGGCGTCTCCGAAAGAAAGGAGAATAATACTCTCCAGGTGAGGAACCCGATTTCCTGCAGGCTGAACGGAGCACGCCTGCAAATTAGCTCGAGGATCAATCACATTCCGGTTGGCGTGCGGGCGCTGCAGATCATCCTATTGTCATTGCCCCGGCAAAACAACATTTTTTTCTCTCTCTTGTTGACCGCTCGAGTCATAGCACCTTTGCTACAACATATCGAGTATGCCCTTTTTTCCCTTTTTTTTTTTCTTTCTTTCTTTTTTTGTTACTCACCTATCATGACTTGATTTGCTTCAGTTTCGCCCCGTTCAGCTGAGATTAAGCTCTAACACTACATACTATTGCTAGTCTTGCCTCCTTGTCGCTGTCGCAAACATTCGCCTTGACAAGCTTTGCTTGCGCAGCTGGCCAGTCAAGCTGCGCTGGAGCAGCCGATTGATGTCCAACCCAACAGTTCCAAGTGGAAGGTTCGCTACACCCACCAAAGCTTGAGACTGGTGATCTCGTCCTTTGACCGCCGTCCATGGTCGTTCCTCTTCGCCGAACGAGCGACTTCGCAGAAACGTTCTCCCTACCGTCGATCCAAGTCAGAGATACTCTATTCTCGTTTTTGGACAAGTACAGTGAAGCATGGAGGTGATCAGCACATGGCACAGAGAGCCAAGGCGGAAGTCGCAGACAGATAAAACTGGTCGCCTCAGAAGCCAAGGCAGCAGCAAGAAAGCAGAGGTATTTGGACGAAAGCATGATACCGACTCGTGCAACTCGGTAAGCTCCAAAAGTGGCAGCTGCTCTAGATTTGTTATTAATAAGCTACGCGCGCATACAGCTCCCACTTTATACTGCACCCTACCGACTGGCCCTCCTCTGTGCAATCGCTTTAGTCGACGATTTGCTTTCGCACAGTACCGATGTTTTGGGATACGGCAGCCCTCCTCCCACGTACGATGATGCTGCTAACGATCTACCACCGGAATACTCAACACTGCCTGCACGTGCCGAAGCGAAATCTTTCGGTTCTGAGTCTGCGCCACCCCGAATATGTCGCGAATCTCACCAAGATCAGAGGAAATCAGCCGTATCATCCTTGATTGACTTCGACTTTAGTTCTACTTTCCGTCAACATGGCAAAAAACAGAAAGCGAAACTGGCGGCGAAAAACACGGGATCGGGCGGCGGCGCGCCTGCTGGCAATGGCGGCAATGGCGGCAGTGGAAAAAAAGACGACGAGCCCGCAGGTGGTGGAGAAAAAGCAGGTGGGAATGGAGCTGGCAGTGGAGGTGGAGATGACAATAATGGCGGCGGCGGCGGCGGTGGTGATGAGGAACCCTGGGAGGATTTCACTAGCAGCAGCAAGAAGAAGAAAAACAAGAAGAAGGAAGAGGAAGAGGAAAAAAAGAAAAAGGAGGAAGAGGAAGCAGCAGCAGCCGGTGCTAATAACCTCAGTTGGGCGGACGATGTCGACGGTGCAAACGATGATGATACATGGGCTGGGTTTACTTCCGTGTCCAAAAATGACAAGAAGAAGAAAAAGGACCTGGTAAGGATCCCATTCTCTGGGTTGGGATATATATTTACTTACTGTTGATTTAGCTTGGCTCGGACTCGGCTGATGGCCAGAACAACAATTTCCAGGAAATTAACTTGGATGACGGCGCTCCGCAACTTGACCTGAGTTTTGAACCGACCAAACCTACGCCAGGCGGAGGTGGGATTAGCTTTGGAGGCTGGGGAAAAGATTGGAACACTGGCGGCAGTAAATGGGGCTTCAATTCGCTCGACAATAACCCTGCTACCAAGGAACAGCCGGTCAAAGAGGACAACCCCTGGAGTGTTGGAGGATTGAAGAAAACCAAGAAGACGACAATGGGCTTCGACTTTGGTGACCTAGGTGCTCCTGGTGGTGGCGATCTTGGCGGTTCAAAGGAAAAGAACGAAGATGACGGTTGGGGTTCTTTCGTGGGCAACAAAGATAAGAAGAAGAAAGGTGCTATTGAGGAACTCGCACCAGATCCAGAGACCGGTGATGACTGGGGACCATGGGGAGCAAAAACCACAAAGAAGGAGGACCCAGTCCCTGCAGCGGATTCAAGTTCAGGTGATGTGTGGTCCGCGTGGTCGACCAAGGACAAGAAAAAGAAAGGCGCCAAAGGAGTCGAGAGTGCAAAGCCAGCTGAGAGCGAAGACATCTGGGCTACGCTGACCAAAACAAGTAGCAAGAAAGAGACTGCCCCTGAACCGGAACCAGTCATTGACAACGTTTGGGCTGTGCCATCCAAGAAAGACAAGAAAAAGTCTTCGAAAAAGAGCTTGGAACCTGAGCCTGCGCAGAACAAATCCGATGATGTTTGGGCTGCTTTTGACTCCAAAGACAAGAAAGACACGAACGAGACCGCCGAAGCTGAAGACTCTGGATGGGGATGGGGCCTTGGTTCGAAGAAGAAGGATAAGGCCAAAACAGATGACCCTGCTGCGGACGCGGGTGGTGACAAGGACTGGTTTGGCGGTTGGACTACCGGTAAAAAGAAAAAGGGCCTTCTCGATGATATTGCTTCATTCGTTACCGACCGCGCGCCAGAACCCGAACCCGAACCCGAACCCGTGCCAGAGCCTCCCAAAAACCACGAGTTTTGGGACGACTGGGACAAATTGTCACCACTGCAACGCAGGAAGAAGGAGAGGGAAGCTGTTAAGAAGGGAATACCACCTCGTATAGAGATACCCGACCCGATTCCTGAACCTGAACCAGAGCCTGAACCTGAACCCGAACCCGAACCCGAGAAA